>CM077558.1:26432623-26742655 GCA_039657345.1 Stephania japonica | reverse complement strand
ATAGATAAAATTGATGAATAAGAAGTCGTAATGTTGAGGCATATAATCAATTGAGAGGTTAGGAATTGATAATTACCAGTCATTTCACTTTAGTTGAGAATGAGCTGAATTCGATTAAATGAATGAATCAATAGTGATGGATTGATTAAGAAATATAATTGGAACTACTCAAATGTGTTAGAGATTGAATTTATGAATGAGTAGTGTCTATATTAAAGATGTTTTAATGGAAATTGTCTTCGAATGATATTAAATTTTGAAATGAAAAATTTGATTAATTGGAAAGTTAAGCTTGAAATGATTACACGAATATCTCAGGAATCTCTTTATATTATTGATATATATGTGATGCCCATATCATATTTGGATGTATGAACGAATTATAAATGGGTTGAGATGATTATATATATAGGGAATTATAAAAGAGACTAATAGAGCATTGATTCGAGTATGTGATATTGAGGTTGTGAAACCTAAAGAGTTAGGTAGATTCTTGTCTATGCGATAAGAGAAACTTAATCACGATTATAAGAATTTTGTAATGTGAAGAATAGGCTTAATCAAGCCATAATGAATTATGGTTGATTAGGGAGTCTGGTCTGTCAGATTCTTGTCGGTGAAAGCTTATATATTATGCTTTCCGAGAAGAGTTGAGCAAAATAGTTGTATGGGAGATGAAAGATGGTAAAATATTAAAAATATTCCGGATAGAGATCTGAGACTTGCTTCCAGCTAAGGGAAGAAGTTATTGATATAAAATGGAAAACGGTCTCAATCTTTCGATACAATATATTTCAGCTTCGTGTTGATAAAGAGATTGTGTTATTAATCATAATTCAATGAATATGATTGAGCTTGTGTCTAGCTACATGATAATCACTGAAAGAATTGATTTATATGTGTGAGTCTCTTTGTGATGATTTTAGTAATGCTAGGGGTTGCAAAATAAATGCTATGTTCTTTCTTATCCTACCATGGGGGTGAGGAGATAAGAATGGGAGACATCACTACTTAGAGTGAATAAAGTAATAAAGAACTACACATGAAGAAATGAAGCATGGACTAGGTACAAGTATAACTGCATAATATAAAGGAAGCAAATAATATAAGGGGGATAAAGTTGTGAGTGTATAGATTATTGAGAAATCTATAAGTTTCAAACAAAGTATCGAAAGAAAATGATGAGAATGTTGTGTGGTTGACCTTGCCATTCACCGATGGATGGAATGGAGGTAAGAGACACACTTATGTTGACCTATGCTAATTAATTTGTGGTGAAGACAGAGGTAGGAGACATGATGCATGTATTATGTTGACCTTCTTTGTTCATTTGTGGTAGAAGCGAGTGGTAGGAGACATGATTGATTGTCGACCCTTGGCTTTGTTCAATCATGGGGATAGACGAGAAGGTGGGAGTTTCAGCAATCTTGCTCGATCCTTAGTGAACTCATCAATGCTTGAGCTATGCAATCCTTAAGAAAAAAAGAAAACATAACAAATATTATAGAGTTATTGGAGGTACTGAAAAAATAAATGGGATCTTTTGGGAGATCTCACCAATGGGCAACGGAGCTAAAGAGATTCGGATTAAAGTGACATTAATGAGAATAGTGTAATGTACCATATTTCATTAAAGCTGAAAGAGAACAATGAAAGTTGAGATAAACTTGGTGCTACTATTATGATGGTGCAATTACATATACTTGAGCAAGCGAGGAATGGAAATTATAATAGAATAATGAACCCCATTCTTTGTTCAAAATTATTGGTGACTTATGCCGTACCCTTAATTTCGGAGGAAATTGTTGCTAAAGTGGAGGTAGCGTATGCGACTCGTTACTACAAACAATTGATTAGTGGTAATCCAAATAATAGTGTACGAGTTAATTGCTCGTGATTATACTCGAATCATCACGATTAATGGGTGTGTGGAATGGCGTGGCGTATTGTGTTTGTTTTGTGTGTACTAGTATGTATAAATGAATAATCGGACCCAATGATGAGGCCGCCTAATACCATATGTGGGTTATGTGGATATACATGAGAAACGCTGAGATAGCGTATGATGGTCCGATGTAACACTTATTTGGAGTAAATTACGTATATATAGGCCATAAATATATATTTATATATTATGGGTATATATAAATATATATTAAAATGGAAAATTAATAAATAAAGAGTGAATGGTCGAGGGCGTAGAGTGATACGCGAGGTAATGAGTGACACGCGTGAGGACGTATGGTGGTGTGCATACGCCAGAGTTCTCATTGAAACGTGCCTTAGCTAGGAATTTAGGCGTAATATATACTAACGATATATACACATATATATATTTATATATAAAATTAGTATATATAAATATATATAATAAATCAAAAAAATGTAAAATTACCATTAAGGGTAGTGAGGAGTTGTTAAAGATGAGATAAAATTGGAAGGGCATTTTGGTCTTTTCCCTCCCGATCAACCGCCATGTGCCGATAAGATGAGAGCAGAGAGAGAGAGAGAGAGAGAAGCGAGAAGATGAGGAGGAAGAAGGAAAGAAAGGAGCTAACTTTTGGAGAATTTCGGGGGAAGATAGGTATTAATTCGATGCTTGGCGAGGTAAACTTACTCATTATTTGTTCTTGTGGTCATTGGTTGTTGTTGAAGTAATTGTTGATATAGTGATGAGAGTGATGATAAGCTCGACCGTGGTGGAGCCATGGCGAGAATCAAAAATCAATCCCGAGGGTGGAGACGGCAACGGAGTGAGTGCTCACTTGCCCGAATCGAGTTGGGGTTGGAGGTTGAGGAGCAAACCCCAGTCAAAGAAAGAAGAAGAAAAAAAACGAGAAACGGGCTGTCTTTGCTACGATTTACATGCAGAAGGAGTGAGGAATGACCACTGACAAGGTCGGTTCGGCACAGTTTAGGGGCAAATAAATATAAAAAAAGGAAAAGAAAGATTCTGAAAAATAGGAAAAATATGAAAAAATAAGTATTTTGACCAAACAAATAGAAATTAAGGAATTTTCAATAGAAAATGTAAAATTCGAAGAGTCGGAGGAGACTTTATCATCGAGGTTTTACATCGAAAGAAAGCATGAAATGGTAAAAATAGGTTAGAAGGAAAATTGGGTCTTGAGATTTCAGAATTCGAATGAGACTAGTTTAGGAGGATTTAGTAAATAAGTATGGGACTTAAAGTTGATGATAATTGGTCTATTTTAGGTAATGGACCGATGTGGAATGGTTTGAGGACTCACGTGAATGGTAAATGTGAGTCGGTAAAACATAGTAAAGCTCAAGACAAGTAAGTGGAACTCGTAGTTTTTTTATCAATTATGCAATGTAAATTTGTATTATTAGAGCACGTAGTGTTCGGGTTTAGGGATGGGGCAATGTACCATGATTTGGTTTTGTTTTACACATTGTTTTGAAATGAAAAATGAAGTTGGAAAAGAGATTTGACGGGATGGATCGGCTGACAGGGGTTTGAAAGCATGTGGTGGAGTTGCTAACCATCATTGATGACTTAGGAATTATCCGAAACAATACGCATTCCATTTGAGGTTAGCCAGCCTAATCAGTCATAAACGCTTAATCGAGATGATCGGTGATTAGTTTAATGATGATGGGGAGTGCTTTGACTCTATGTTTTATGAAGGTTGGTAGCTTTATTAGTACAAGAACTGGTTAAATGCCTATTGATTAATTCTAGAAAATTTGAGAGAAGCGACTTTAATCTGAGATGCCGAAATTACCAGTACAAATCATGGGTGCATTGCAATAGACCAATGAACTTGCCTTTATTTATGTATTGATTATATTGATTCAAAATGTCAACTTTAAATATGCATTTGTTGCACATTGCTATATATTATCTCTTTATAGTAATTGATAATTTGATAGATACGTATGTGAAATTAAACACTAAGCAACGTGAGATTTCCTTATGATATTAACATTTCTAAGTATGAATGTACATTAGGACTTGAAACTTCCGAGGAAAATGAGAAGACCAATGAGGTTTAGTATCTTCTCTACGGTCTGGATGTAGGTTTCTGTTATATATATATTGTGTTGCTTTGCGATTTTGCAAATAATTAGGGTGGGAATACTGAGCTACGTCACAGAATGTTAATGCCGATATTGCATATCTTGTGTTTTATAGAAAAAAGTTTTCTAATTTTCTAGCTGCGTTTGATTTATTTTGTCCTTTAATATCCAAGATATATCTGAGTTGTTGTGAGGGAATTAGTAAAAATTTGCGGCTCTAATTAGAGTCTAGATCTGGTTTATTAGGGCTTGAGTAGGGTTTCGAGTACTGGACATTCTCCTGAGTGAAATTCAGGGGGGGTTGTTAGTGAACTCAGAGAGCTACACTAGAAGCGAGGCAAGCCATTGT
Source organism: Stephania japonica (assembly GCA_039657345.1). Lineage (NCBI taxonomy): Eukaryota > Viridiplantae > Streptophyta > Magnoliopsida > Ranunculales > Menispermaceae > Stephania > Stephania japonica. The sequence continues at coordinate 26,738,262 of CM077558.1, read as the reverse complement.
TTGGTTTTGAGAGAGCATCAACCCAAAAGTTCTACGGGGGTATGGATGCTTGAGGAAAGACGAGATCTCCATCGAGGAGCCACGAGAAGATTCATGACATCCTTGCTACTGGCAAGTCGCATACTGGTAGAAGTATTTCATCAGCTTTCAGCTTATTCGAAGATGCGAGATGTTTGGTGGCGTACTACGGTGGCCGAGAAAGGGGAAGCCACGAGGGTGGAGCAGTTCAAGGGGAGGTTCGAAGCATAAGATACATTCCTTACAGGTTCGTAACTTGAAGAGGACCGAGTTTTAGAATATCCAACGAGCAGTTGGTTGATGAGTGCAGCTGATGCGGTACATGGGTAAGAATATTTATGACTTATGAATTATGCACTATGGAGCACGAGGATACTGACGTAGATAAGTGTATTATTTGTGTGCATGGGCTACTCGATTTGATATGTTTGATGGTGGTGACGGCGACTCAGAGCACACGCTAAGCAGCGTGCTGAGAAAGCTATGGCGATTGAAGGCTTCATTAGTACACGTATTGGGGCTGGGGACTACTTTCTCGACACGCTTTCCCGGTCCAGGGAGGCCTTTAATGTAGATGGTAGGAGGAAGAAAGAGATTGGGCACATGGTCATTAGAGAGACCGAGCTTAGGGTGTAGCATTTGTATCATCTCCACCACGCCATGTGATGGTTAGTACCATCCGCCACAAAGGCGACCTGAGGCCCTATGCTAGTGTTCGGCCACTTTATAGACTTAGTCCGAACCCAGACCCGAGATAGCGACACTTAGATCATGCAGAGGCGGGGAAGCGGCGGTGCACGAGTGAGAGATACTAGCAGGAGACAACAGTGCGATCAGGCTGGGGATAGAGAGTTAAGGTGAAGCAGACCAGGCGAGACAGCGTGGTCCGTCTAGTTCAAGGTCTCGAGAGAACATGCGCAGTGTAGATAGTTGGGCCACTTTGTCGCGACTTCATCACGAGCCGGGTCGAGGCGACCACAAAGAGCGAGGAGTAGGTACATGTTATAGCGCTGGTTTCTGGAACACGAGCGCCTGAGGGAACCTCGATTTAAATTCTGATTTACATTTACGAGTCACATTGCATGAATATTATGTTTGACTCTAGTTCTCACGAGTTTTTTTATTTCGGGTCATATGGTTGATGAGTTGGGGTTTAGACCTATTTGATTAGAGAGACCCTTGATCCTGCAATGTAATTTCTTGGAGGCCTGCAGGGTCCGTTACGAACTTTGGTATGTGTGTCCGGCCTTGTTACGACCGAGAGATGAGAGAACTACACATGCTGCTGCCGGACCTAAGAGTGTTGGAGTTCACTAGAGTTCGATGCCTTTACTAGGCATGGATTGGTTGGGTGCTTATCGTACCTGCAGATTCAACTACATGGTAAGGGGATCAAATTTGAGATTCTTGGAGATCTAGAGTTTAACTTTTAAAGGGACTTTCACTAGTTTCTAGATACGAGGGTAGAAGAGTCCACTAGAGTGGATGTAGAGACATTATTTGGCGTGTTGAGTACGGCGGGGAGAGTGGAGACTGGGATTAAAAGACTATGCTATTAGTTTGTAGAGTTCCACAGGATATCTTCCCAGCCGGAGTTACCAGAAGCTTACCACCACCAGGAGATCGATTTCATAGGTGACTTGGTCCCAAGGGACCAAGCCCATTTCCATTCCCATTGCCGCATGGCGCCCAGCTCGAGGAAACTAGAGGGGCTTGAAAGGAGCCGAGCTTGATGGCAGTTGCTAGAGTTGGGCTTTATGCACTTTGAGTATGTACGCGCAGGGAGCGCTTGGAGTTTTGTTTGTTAAAAAAGAAGAGGCGGCGGCTTGAGACTATGCGTCGACTCTAGGAGACGGTTGAACAAGGCAGCGATTGAGAACAAGTATCCACTTCCACTCATCGTAAGCGATTTATTTGACGAGTTGATAGGTTAGCCGAGTGTTCCTCAAAGATTGATCCTGAATGCTGGGTACCATCGACTAAAGATTATAGTAGAGGAGGACATGGAGAAGGCGCATTTGGCGCTTTTCGATATGGATTTAATGCCCGCGAGGATTACATGACTAAGGATTACAGACCATGCTATTTAGGGTTGACTAATGCCCAACGATGTTCATGGATTTGATGCATCAGAGTATTGCAGGCGCAGTAGTTGGGCGATGATTTCTCATTATGTTCATTGGCGGCGTTTTGATATATTCCAAGACTCTCCTAGGAGCACTTGAGGGAGCATACTGAGGTTGGTTTTGTGAACATTGAGAGAGCGCAAATTGTTCGGCCCAAGTTCGATGAAGTATTGAGTTTTTGCTACTTGAGAGGTAGGATTTCTAGGTCAAATTGTTGGGATCGGAACGGAGTATCGGAGTGGACCCACTTAAAGGTCAAAATGATTAACGCGATTGGCCTACATCGAGATCAGATGTCACATATCTACAATTTTTTTGGCTTGGTAAGGAGTATTATCGACATTTTGTGTGGGGACTTCTCAGATCATGACGACGATCGCGCGGTTGACGAAGAAAGGATGTAGCGATTCCGGTGGAGCGATGTTTGTAAAGCGGCGTTCGGAGGACATTGAAAGAAGCGATTGAATACTGCACCAGTTTTGGTTTTGCCCAAGATTAAGGGAAGAGTTTGAGTTGAATTCTAATGCTTTCAAGATCGAGTTTAGGTTGTGTTCCCGATGCTGGGAGGGTAAAGTTATTGCCTACACATCCTAACATGGTTGAAGATTCATGAGAATATTTACTACCACAGAGCGAGTTAGCGGTGATGGTTTTACCTTGAAGATCTAGCATTGCCTTGATATCTTTATGGGAGAAATTCGTTTCTATTCACTTACCGCAAGAGGTTGAAATGCAGCTTCTACTCAGACGAGGGGCGAACACATGACGAGAGCGATGGCTTAGTTCCTTAAAGAACTATGATTTCTCATTGGAGTACCATCGGGGAAAGGCTAATGTGGTTACTGACAGCATTTATTTTGTGCCGCGAAAGGGCTTGACTCAAAGGTTGTTACACATGCCATATGACATACGATTACAATGTTGCTTTGAGAATTTGTTGAGAGGATTTGTTCTTATGATGTTCGTGATACCGTAAAGTGATGACTTACGGAGCGAGATAAGGACTCGAAAATGTCAATTCGAGTGTACTCGAGAGGTCGGCGGAGGTAGAAGCAGTAGTATCAAAGAAGTTCTTAGAGTGGCGCACGAGTTCAAATTATCTAGATTAGGAGTCGGTTAGATAGGACTCGTACATGAGATTTAAGGACAGCATTTGTGGATTCCATAAGTGGTGAGCTACGTGATGAGATACTATATGAAGGCACACCGCTCACGATTTCCTTGAACATTCAGCAGGTAGAGGCTAAGATGTGCGTGGAGGTGCGGTGTGTCTGTACCCAGTGGCCGGGGATGAAGACCCGATGTTGCGAGGTTTGTTCGAAAGTGCGACATTTGTCGGCATATTAAGTGAAGCATCGTAGAACCTGGGGGGTTATTACAGACCATTTCTGCATTCCTCGGTGGAAATGAGGAGCACATTTCCATGGATTTCGTTAGTGGGCTACCCTCGATTTCGGTAGGGACATGATAGCATATGGGTGATTGTGGACGAGATTGACAAAGTGCTTTGCCTTCATACCAATTTTGACCACACATCGGGTAAAGATAGGTTGGCAGAGTTGTACAAAACGAGAGATAGTTCGAGCTTCATGGCGTCACAGTTATCGATGGAGTATTCGAGACAGAAGGAGACACTGATTCATCATCGCCGAATCTGGCCAAAAGCATGTGTGAGCACGAGTTGTAGCCTGAAGGCCAAATGCTCGAGTACCGCTTTATCGCCTCGTGTAGACTCAATGGATAATTCGAGAGCGTTTGATCCGGGCCACTACGGGATATCTTTAGAAAGATGTATGTGTTTGGAGTACAGTGAGATCTTGGGAGGTACGCTTAAATGCAGTGTAAATTTGCTTATAATATTAGATTATCGGGCGGTATGTGGCATGAAGCCATTTGAGGAGCATTATATGAGAGGCTTTGCCAGATCTCCAGTCTTGTTAGGTGGAGCCCGAGGATGTAGCGGTGATTGGGCCAAAAAATTGTGGTAGATCACATAGAAGATATACCAAATTCGATTTAGATTGAAGGGTGCGCGGGGAGCGGCAAAAGAATTACTATGACTTGTACCACGGGAGTTAGAGTACTGGGTCGGGAACATTGGTACTATCTGAAAGTGTCTCCATTGAAGAAGGGTCACAAGAGGTTTAGGATTAAGGGGAACTTCGCGCCGAGATCCATTAGTTTCGTTAATGAGTGAGTGAGCGGGAAAATGAGGTCGCGTACGAGCTAATGTTGCCACTCGAGTGTCGGGGATTGATCTGTTTTTCACACATCGTTGCTACGATTGGATAAGCTCAGAGGGCAGATGGAGCCATGACAGGTGGATTTGAGCTGAGATAGACCTAAGGAGGATGTCACCTCAGATGAGCAACCTATCCGGATTTTTAGATGTGAGGTCAAGATATTGCGGAACAAGGGGAAACTCAGTCGATCAACTTGTGCAACTTATAGCACCCACCACGGTGGTGAAGGAGTTAGCGTGAGGATGGAGTCCTATATGCGTGAGTGTTTCCCTACCTCTTTTGAAATCGATTGAGTCTTTCCTTTAGTTTCATTAATTTCAGGAAGAAATTCCAGTTAGTTGGGAAGATTATGGTAATGATACTAAAAATTGCGTAATACATGCCACGTGTTAATATGAGTGGCATGTGGGCCCAGCGTTATTGGTATAGTCATTAATTCTCGAGGCGTTGATACTAAGGTATGTTATATTTGGTTGGTGTATTTATATTATCTTTAGTATAGTTTTAACATTTATTTTAATGTCCAATACGCAGTGAGGAATTTTGTGTGCAAGTGTTAGTTGTATGCAGGGCAATGTTTAGTGGTCAGGTGGACATAAATGATTAAAAAGCAACTTGATTAGGCTACATTTGAGAAGCTTAAAGCTAACTAGAGTCATTCGATGGAGTCACGCTTTGCACAAGTTGGTGGGTTTGAGTGAATATGAACCACTTGATGGACCTAAAGGGATGAAGTGTTGGGGACAAGATTTTAGGTGAAGGTATGTATTTAAGCCCCAGCTTCGGCTTCTTCTCTTCTCTCTGCCTATAACCTATGTTTATCCCTCTTCCCTCACAGTATTCTTCAAGCTATCAATGCCGTTATGACATGGCGGTGCTGCGCCATGAAAGATGGCAGTTCCAAGCGTCGAGAGTAAGATCCTTAATCTCCTCACCTACCTCTTAGCAAATTGATATAAGGTTTTACCCGTATTCGTCAAATGGAAATTTGGACACCATGTGCGAGATTTCAAAACTCAATCAAAACTCTCGATATTTTTGACGATCCTGCCTAAACGAGTCACTACAAGATTTGTGAAGGTTGTTTTTATTTGGAGGTTTTGGATTTTTTATAATTTTAGGGATTTTCAAGATTTTAGTTTAGGGTTTTACGTTGAGGTTTCGGACGTTTTAGAGTACGTAGAGGATATTTTTGAAGGAACGGCATTAAATAGACCCCTTAATTTACTAAACGGACCCCGTTATTTTGCTTTAATTTTATTCTATGGCAATGGAAATGTTAAAAATACCCTTCATATAAATAAGAAATTTGTTGACATACCCCGACTACACTGTCTTTATCGTTTTATCTCCTCGTCACCTTCCCCATTCAGGCTCATAGACACTTCTTTGTTGTCTCCACAGTGGACCAAATACATACCAAATCGACTTGGTAAGTTTGTTCTTCACTTGATATCGACTTGGTACATGTCGTTTTTCTAAGTATTTGAGCATCATTTCTTGACGATGGTCTTCATGGTTGTTTGTGCGATTCTAGGGCTTGAGAGTTTTTGTTAAATAAAGTTGTTTGTTATTTACAAACTATCGATGGAATCATCAAAAAGCACAATCCACCCCGATGATGAAGAGGTATTTTTGCATTTATAGCTGATTTTTTTTTTGTAAAGGATAACCTCTCATTATTGCTAACAAATCATGTGTCGTTGGGACAACTGTGAGCGAGATGTATAAGACACCTCTCGGCAAAGCTCTGGTTACTCCGCAACTTATAGATGTTGTTATGGGGTCTATAAATACCAAAACTTTTGCTTTGGAGGTTACGAAGCATTTACTCAGTAATTCATACTCGTATGTTGCGGTTATGTATATCTGAAACCTACATTGGGATATCGGCCATGTTACTTTGCCACAAGAAATTTGTTTTGTCCGATTATTGTTTTTCTCATTGTTTCTCGACTAAATTTTGTTTTGTTTGTTAGGTGTAGACTAGTGCTCAACATGACAGCAAAGGTACATCTTTTATGGAGTCATTCCCAGACTTAATGACGGAGCATTTTACATGGCATCACAATTCAAGACTAGAGAGGTTGTTATCCAGTTGGGCTCAAAAGCGACTACAGACAATGTGGGTTTGTTTTTATTATATTGAAGTTAGATTAAAACGATCCAAGGCAGAACAGTGAGATTATCATTTGGTTGTGAGAGGTATGGGAGATTTGAAGTCAAAATAGGAAAGGAAAAACAGTATTGATAGATGAAGAGAACAAAGGCGATTGAGGACATCAAAAAAGTATCCAAAATGAAGAAGTGTGGTTGTCAATTCAAGATCAAATGTGAAGCATGAACTCGATAGGTTTTGGCATGTTCGAGTTATGTATGGGATATATGTGCCTTAATTAATTCTTTAGTTGGGTACATTTGTAAATTTGAGGACTCACAGTACATGAGAAATACATTGTTTGAGACTTGAGGAAATCAGTACGAGGCCAAAAGGACATTTTAAGTCATATCAAGACCCGAGAACCTGACAATGTCACTCCCTATGAGATAAATTTACAATGAAAGAGCTCGTTGAGAAGGATTGAAGTCGATGGCAAGAGCAACAGATGCAATTATTACTCCACAAGTAGGACGAGCTCAAATTACATTGAGCAACATGAGTGCTTCAAAAGGCACTTACTGATGTGAGATCTCCTATTCTTTTTGCCATTTAATTTGAATGCGAGATGTTTTGTTGTTTCCTCATGTATTAATCACGGATTGCATATCAAGACAAGAATTGGTACACAAAGTACCGAACTCAACTTGAGATTGTTGGGGTCACATCCACACACAAGCCACCTTCCTAGTAGCACCATGCTTTCCTAGGTAATGGACTATGAATGACTATTCATGGGCCCATATGCAGATTGAAGTCGAGTGTAGATGGGTGGCAACTCTCGGGTGTTATTTTGGCAGATATGAACTTGGGTTTGGTTGTGGCTGAAGTGGAGGAGGTATTCCCACTGCGAGCTCGCCTTGCTGTTCATGGCACGTGAACACAGAACATTGTTACCAAAGACAATGGATTTATTCCTCTCAAGAAGACTTTAGCATGTGGTATGGCATGTGGATGAACTTGGTGCAGATTCCAAAAATATGCTGTGAGTCCCGGGGTTGTATGACTTTGTTAGGGACACGTGGTTGTAGCAAAAGAGGAGAAGTTCGTGTATGCTTGGACAAACAAGGTACTACATTGGGAATGCCACTACCAATCGTCTTTGAAGGTGCTCATAATGTCTTGAAGAAAGAGCTTGGGACATCATGGGGACACTTTGAGGATCTTTTTAGCAAGCGCTATTCACAGGTTCTACACTTTACCAGTGGAGAATAACTTGGAGGCATCAATCAATCATGCCACATGTGGTAGCTGCAATTTGACATAGCATGTGCTGACAACATTGTAGGCTTTGTGTCCAAACATACATTGGATGTCAATCAGTGGGGATACAAGATTAGTTAGTGAGAGTGGGGTTGGTCATGATTCTTCACTTTATGGTTTGTCAAGCTTAGGATTCACTCATGGATTACCATGTGCGCATGAGATCTCTATACATATGCTTGATGGTAGCCACTATCGGGCTTGATGAAATCCACCCAGTATTGAAAAGAAAGCGAACATGATGCCCATTGAGCCCACAAGTGATGGTGACTTAGACAAACTTTACCGAGTTGAAATGGATGGTGTAAAGGCTAAGTATAAGAAGCTGCGGTCCGACATGTGGGCGAAGATTTCTGAGAAGCTAAGGAGATCACGCAGCCTGCATCGACTCTCCTTTCGTATCGAAAGAAGAACTTGCAACCAAGGGTCGACCAAGAAGAAAGGCAAGAACTTGAAAATGAAGATGTTGAAAAGCAAGAAGTCCATGCAGATTGACAATTCCACCAGAGAGATCCTTTTAGTTTGAGTACGTAGAGACCAAAGCAACTCAAGAGTCGTGGCGGAGCTTACCACTTCTTGAGCCAATCGATAAACCAAAGTCAGCAAGTCGGCCAAGTCAGGGACCTTCATCTTCAAAACTTTGCATGTGGAAGGGGGTCGTGGAAAGGGAAAAGTAATCAAAACCAACGCATTGAAAGACGACTAGGACCGAACTCTGGAGGTAGGTGAGGGATACAGTGTTTGAGATACCACTATTGTGGCGCACTTATTGTATTAACACTCTTGAAATGCGACTCGATGGAAATTGTGGATTTCAGATGATAGCGATGTTGTAGGCTATGGATTTGATGAGGCATGGAGGCAGTGTGGCTGGAAATGTTTGAGAAGGAGTTGATTAGGAATGATGCCATGTACATGAATGTGTTTCAAGCATCGAGTATGGTAAAATTAAGAGATGCAATCAATTTCTATGACAACCTTTAGTGAAGGAAAATATTGGCTATCATTACGGATATGGGGATAATTGTGGCAAGAAGTTGTTGCACAAGGTGGCTTTTGTGGTGTTGGCCAAGGAAGGATCAGCTACTATGGCTCCTATGAGACAGGACATGCTTTGACCCTACACGTCTCACGAGAGAAAAGAATAGTTTGGTTGTTGCTTGTCAATGGAAATCATTTTGTTAATGTGAGTTGCCTTCACCATAATCCAAATTTTTATTTCATTTTTTGTGATGTTTTTACCAGACTAACATTTACATATTTTGTTATCATTTGTAGCTTTTAATGATAAACGGCGTTCCTCTACCACCAACTTCATGACAATGGGATGTGTTCAGCTGATGGAGATAGCAAAGAATGGGCGGTGGGACTCTGCAGCATTATTCTTGCGACTACAATCAAATATGGAAAAACCCCCGTGGTTACTCTTGATTAGGATGCAACATTCACTTTTTTTAAGTGTTCTTGTTGCAACGTTGAGCTTTCCATAAATGTGTGGTGTATATGGGTATAGCAAAATGGATATGTTGTAATTTTTTTGTATTCTACTGATGGATATTGGTTAATTTCTTTAACTTATCTAATATGGAAATATAATTTGACATTCATTTTGTCGAATGTAAATTGATTGTCTTTGATGTGCCTAATATTATTTTAAGTATGTGTAGGAATTTCTTTTATGTATTTGCTCGCTTATTTGCCTACGCATATATGACAATTAATCATGTAAATCATTAGAAGTATTGATTTAATCAAAAGCGAGTCAATTGTAAATATTGTTGGCCCAATTCAACCTTTGAGAGCAACATGCTGTCACGGTCCAAGATGGTAGGAGAGCAACACTTACACAATGTTACGGACTTACCTCACCGTAATGCTTCATGTACCCCAGAGGAATACTCGGTATACCACAGTGTAATGGATATAATAAATTCGTTTCATAAATTTTGGTGTGGAAGGCAAAACTTTTACATAATGTGATGCATATTAGGACGTCATATAACCGTACCCACCTTATTTTGTCATATACCCCACTTAACTTACAAAGTACTTTTTAAATTAACTTTTGAGCAGAATATTACCATGTAGCATTGAGGCTTAATTTGACGATTTAAGTTAGGTTGTAAATAATGGCGAAGTCACGCTTTTAATATCGACAGATGATATGTACCCCATTTTATTACTTCATGTACTCCAAAAGAATTAACATTTCAAATTATGGAATTATCGGAGTAACATTACATAATTTTATAAGCTGTGAACATATTATTAGAAACGTGATAAATGTCCGATTGTCGGATTCGAAATCGTCAACATAATATTTATACCCCATTGATTTACGTCATGTACCCAACTATAAATTTTATTTCTTTGTATACTTCACTTTTTACTTCATGTACCCCATAAGAATTACCATTTCAAATATTGAATTTGTCATGGATAGTATGGCCATAATTTCTTTCCTAGAGCATATTCTCAAACCATAAGAAAGCTATAATAGTCGGTTTGAAATCATCGACATAATATATGTATCCCACTTATCTACTTAATGTACCCTGATATTTATTTTAGTACGTTGTATACCCCTTGAATTTACTTTATGTACTCGTTCATATGTTACGGCACGAAGGAGAATAAACTTATTGCCCGATTAGTTACGGTTAGTTTCAATGTAGTACTTACTTTGTATACTATACCATTATACTATATCTTACCCTTGTATTAATAACATACTCCTCATACCCCACACTTTTGCCTTCATGTACCCAGTATTAATACAATTTATGTCCTAGTAGATGTTGGTTTAAGTGAGTTGTAAGTTTTGCAAGATACTCTAATATCCCTTGCAGTCATTACTCATACATACCTTGTTGGGAAATGTGCCTAGGTCAATCCATTAATAGTCTTTATGAATACATTTTTGTTAATAAAAAGATGATTTCATTTGTTGTTTATTATAATTGATTTGCATTTTTTACATTATAATAAGATCCATGGGTATTTAGAAATATCTAAATGTCCCTAAGTGATTATTTATCTTGGGAACTATAATGAATTAAGACTAGTGTGATGTCTTGATTGATGATCATATGATGATCATACGTATAGGAATACGAATCAAGATCATGAATACTTGTTAGGAAACAAAGTCTTGGGCCAGACTTGCTATGAGAACATCACATGGATTAAGTCATAGTTGTTTTCATGATATGTATATTATTAGGTCCTGAAACGACTTGAGATTACCAAAGACTTCAACATTAGGAATACGGTGATTTGAGCGCAATCAAACGTTGTCTTTAACTGACGATTATAAAGGTTGTGATTGGTTACTATGTGAATAATGTGGTGAAGTTATGTGTCGAGATAGAATTTGTCCCTCTTATATAGAGAGATATCGGTGGATCCCTCGATCTGTTAGAGCTGTTAAAAGGCCTAGTCTAAATGAATTGATATTGATCAATGTCACTTGGATGTTTTCAGTCTACTTGGAGATCGAGACTAGTACGATTGAACATGTTGGATGACAATTCCATGCCTTATGTTTGATCAAAAGGATATCGTGTAATAAAAGAATGTTATATACATTATTGATTAGGTTGTATCCATTTGATCTTTGTACAACTTGGGTAGTCATAATGTCTAGCTAGAGACCGCTTATGACTTATATACCAAAATGTATTTTGGTACACTACCAACGTTGTATGAGCCTATTAGGTCGCAAACTAAGAATGGTTTTGCGAGATTTTACGATGGTTCAGAAAAACGAATTTTATATGATAAAATTCATGATAGAAACATCCTTGTAGTGTATTACACCTATACTTCTTTAAGTAGCGGTATATGTATAATTTACTTAACCATCTATGTACAAGAGGTTGTATAAAGTAGAGCGCTTTGAGTTAGAATACTACACGCAAAAAAAGTGAAACTTTATTTTCATTTTAAGAAACGACTTAGGATTTTTGGTATGCTACGGATCGTTTTGGAGAGAAACAAAAAGGTTTGGTATTCTCTCGAAGCTAAGCACTTCGTTCGTGTTCGTCGTTCGTGTGGGTGGCTGATATGGAAGGTCGTTCATCGTTAAGCGCGCATATAGAGATCGTTAACCTTCGAGAAGGTACATTGCGGCGAGGTATGATTAAGTTTTCATAGTTTAAACGTTTTAATGGAATTAGATTCGGATCTGTTAGAGTTTTGTCAAAATTGTTTTGTAATCTACGTTGTGCATGAACCCCAAAACTTAACATACCCTACATTACTACTTGATACACCTCATGGTTAATGTTTTTACATTGTACACCCCACATATTTAATCATGTGTACTCACCTAATTACGGCGAGAATGTTACGTAATTAATCACGCATTACGACGAACTTTTTGCTTAGGCAAAAAAGTATGTTTGCAAGATACCTGAGGGGGGACTCAACATTGATGGTCCACTTCATCCAAGCCATATACAGAAAAAGTAATAAGTATAGCACAAATCATATAAAAGGGCAAGCAAGCAACAAGGTTGAAAATTAATACATAAACACATTATTATAAGTTTAACATGCCACACAACACAACAAATGATTAAATTGTTTAAAGGATCCAAATTGATGGTCCACTTCATCAATCGTCTGAAGTGCTTGAAGGGAGTTCAGCTCATCTCGGGATCCACAGAAGTGGTTGTTTTCTACCAACGACGGTATTGTGAACATACTCGATGGATGTACTTCACTCCTCTGCTATGGCTGCCAGAGTCATGATGGTTTTGATAAGTATCATCACCACACGAAAGAAATCACGATCACTTGATCTACCATTTCGAAAACGCATAATCCTTGTAACATTTTCCCTCGAGCGTGCACAACGAAATGCACGCGATGCATCGAAGGCTTAACAGTTTCTTGTTGTTTCCAAATTGTCACATCGATAAACTTAACAAATGATGCATGTACTGAAATAGGAAAACAAACTTAATTGAAAATTCTCACCAAGAGTTCTCATCCTTTTCATGGACCTCAGTTAAGTGTTAGGATTCACTTTGCAAATGGGTGAATTTGAATCTAGGTACCAATCCATATAGTAGAATTACGTTTGATATGGGTATTTTGCATTCTTCTTGCGTCATCACTCAATAGACTCAAAGGTGCCCCTCGCATGTCTCCCAATATTGGGGATCATCACAGTACTTCACAGAATACGATTATCTTAGCGCAGCTCTATCACCAATCCATAGGTCGGTAAGGGTCTGCTTAGAATACGTTGAATGTATCCAAGTTACCTCAAACACCTGATGAGATTGTGTGGTTCAACCAATATCCATGTTCTTCATGGGCCCATTGTAGAATGCAATATCATGAATGACAGGCGGTGCACCCCTTCAAAAGTAGTATTCCAAACAACCTAGCAAAAATTCAATATATTTGTCATTAAACATAAGTGTATAAGGAGAACAAAATTATATGCTCTCGGCTGTCGAGTTGATTCTGAAAGAGAAGATGATCCATCAACATCCTAGTGTCCTTCTTATAGAGCCTCTCCCCACTTCTTATGGTGCCACTTCATCTTGCGGGGCTTATCGACTTGTAGTCACTCCCGCAAAAATGAGTTGAATAAATGGCATACGATCGTACATCACCCCTACACAAACCACATTTATTATGAAAACAAAATTTATTATGGAAAAAAAATTTACTATGAAGATCAATCATTCATTGAAACTCAATAGTTTACCTCTAATAATGTCATATATCAGAGAAATCTTTGTGACTTTGGCATGACTTGATGCGATATTGACGATATAAAAATGCAAGTACTAAATTTTCCCCATGCATAGGAACCAATCTTATCTACGTTTTTCAAAAGTTGAAGGAGTGAAAGGGAGACTCTTGTACCAGGACTTGTTAGATAATGAGGTCGTTCCAAGAAGGTATAAGAGAGTACGCTCAGACCAAGCATTCGGGACTAGGATATACATCGGGAGATCTTTTACGATTAGGTTGTTCCTCTCCTTTCACGTCGACCTTTGCAGAATCAATCCTTCAACCATAACAAACTAACGGATGAGGCTGCCTTTACAGTCCTAATCTCCTTGTCGGCATGTGATGGCGGACACCCCCAATAGTAACCTTTGCAGTTAAAGCTTTACGATCCTTGAAAGGTGCAACAACGGTCTTACGATGACCGAGAATACTAAGAAGGACACGTACATCTTCCAAGTGTGATTGTCATCTCCCCAAATGGTAAGTGGAACATGTTTGTTTCAGAGGTTTGCCATCTCTTAGTAATGCCAAAAACATAGACCCTATTACTTCCATCGTATGAAATGTAGCCCAGATGGTGCCAAACAGAATCGTTCATCGAGCTTCTCCACCCTTTCCTTCTCGGTGTGATGCTCGATTGTCTCCCATGTGGAGATCGATAACCATGGTTTGTGCACTTCATTAGTCTCGACCCTACAAAGCATATATAGCATATTAAAATAAATATATATAAAATAAAGGATTATACATATAATCGAACCAAATTTACGATACCTTGTTCCTCCAAATATCCAACGCGTGGTGTCTGAGCGAGGGTAGGAGACTTAAATAAGAGGACCACCGGGGAAAACTAGTAACCTTGGCGTCGTGGGCATCGGTCGATATGTCAGAAAGAGTCCTCTGGATCCTCACTATCCCAGATTCACCAAATGTGGTATGACTCCCTTTACTACCCTTTACCCACTAATTTCATCTGCTCTCTAAGTGCCCACTGTGCGCCTCCGGCTTACAAAGCAACGCGGCCTCGACTTGACCTCTCGAGAATTCGGCTCATCATCAATTCGATTTTTTTGATCGACGGTTTTTGGTTTTAATGTCCTTTGCTTTCGATTAGAGGTAGTGGAATGTTTCCTTATAGGCACCTCCTGCACTACTGGGCACCCCTCACTGCACTTAAGAACTGATGTGCTAGTATCCCTCAGTGATCACCCTCTCTACCACCCCCTCCTGAGCCTCCCACCTTGGGAGGTGCTCTAGTTTTAGGTTTAGCTATACCTAAAGAAAATAAATCAACCAAAAAAATGTCATCATAAATGGGATAACGTACATGTATGTTACAAACATGTTGTAGTGCAATGCATCACATCATATACCTAAACAGGTAAATACAAAAAAAATGCATACAATAGTGGGGTACATGAAGTAAATATGTTGGGTAGAAATAGTAATTCAACATAATTGAAGATACTGGGAAGGCAAAATGTGGGTATATGAAGTAAATATGTAGGGTAATTAAAGCAAAAGCGTGGGGTATACCAAGTACTTACAACATTGTTTGGGTGCAGAAGTAATTATGTGAGGATCTGATTGGATAGCGGCCTAAGTAACAAAGCCCGATATAAAACTCCATATCGAACTATCATATTTGAAAAACAATATATTACTGAACATGTTGCATCGCAATGCGTCATATACCCCATCCACTCACTAGCTGTGCCCCCATTCGGTGCTAACAAACATAAAAAATGCAAACAATATTGGGGTACATGAACTAAAAGTGTGGAATTTACAAAGAAAAATAATTCAACATAAATAGGGCATAATCGTGTATGTGGGGTACATATATAGTAATGGTTTTGTCACACCACCAACATTCATATCAAATACGTCGGCCCACGACGTAGTCGTCACCAAGCGTGATAGAACTTACGGTTTGAATGCACAGTAATGTAATAAATATTACTACCTTACTTTTAAGTTACTAAATCAAGCCTTACGTTTCAACATGGCCAGTAATAGCCTTTTAAGTGTATAAACTCAATATTGATAGATCGTCTAGTTAAAGGGAATGAATGGCTCAAACCAGGAAACCTAACCTCATTATATGAACCAAATGCTACAAAAATACATCCAAAAATGGCGCGTAATTTCATTATGAACAAAACCCACTAGATTATAGTGTCAAAACTTACCAAATCAGCCCCACGATGGATACGAAAGAATGTCGCGGTGCTCCTTCACTCCTAAGCGTGATCTGTCGACACAGAATCTGTCGAGCTTTGCCTCAAAATAACCTTCCTCTGTTTGATGACCTAAATTGATGAAGTATTTGGGGTGTTTTCTATGTTTCGTTGAGTTTGATTTGGGGTATGAGTGGGATGAATCGGTTAGGGAAGGTTAAGTTTCTTGGTTGGGGATAGGGGTATTTTGGGGATATTTCAAAAAACGTTGGGGTCCATTTAGTAAAAAAAATTTGAAAGTGGGTGCGTTAAAGTGTGATCCTTGCGAGAATTTTGGGCTATTTAAAAAATGTTGGGATATTTCAAAAATAATGCTATCTTGTCATTCCATTCCTTTTGAGTTGTCTTTAGGCAAATGTGTTAAGCGTGATCCTTGCGAGAATTTTGGGCTGTGGTGTATTATACGGGTTTACGCACTGAGGAGTACGTGATTGGTTGTGATGATATGTACTGAGGTGAGAGTTCTCCGCAGATTTTTGAGGACTGCTTACTTTCAGCGTAGAAGTGGAGAGGAGATTTTGTCCTCGACTCATAGCATTTGAGGAGATTTTGTCCTCGGCTTAATGACTTTGATTGGTCGGGACCACTTGTGCCTTTCCCTCGTATTCCGGGACTCAATTTTGATTGTTTATTTATTTATCCACAGTTTATATATTCATGCGCTCCACTATCCTTTCTTTCTATCTGCATGAATTATTTGTTCATTTATCTAATTCGAAATGTTGTATTTATTGTTGTTTCTGCTTGCCGTTACTTTTCTTGGCTCGTCATTCTTGTGTTTGACAGAGTGCAGATCCGCAGTCAGCCAAAAGAAAGGCCATGCAGTTAAGCGACATACTTTGATCGGCTATCCTCTGCTGTTATAGGTAACTTTTTTGTGTATTAGCTACTTATATTATTTTGTATATAGGGTTATGGGTTGAAAGATTGTTTTAGATTGTATGACCTTCATGATACTCTCCTTGCTTTACATGGTATATATGATATCGGAGTTCCAGCGCCACTTGGTTTTTGTCCTAACTTAAAGCTTTCAAAGTTGATTGATTAGTTGAGGTTAATTGTACATTTATTACTTTGATAACTCACAAATTAATTGACTTAACATTTAAATGATTGATAATTGGTTGAACGGTAAGGAGAGGCTCTTTGGCCCGTGACTCGGCGGAGATTTGCTTAGGGTTAGTGTGGGTCTAGTCGGGCGACTCCCAGATTTTAGAATTTTAGAATTTGGGCCGTCACAAGTACCATAAATAGAAACCATACCCTCATCTAGCTTTAGGACGCCCACAGTGCGGCTCAGACGGTGCTTTGAACACGCTCCCTTTGGTGTTGGTGATCTTGAGGCGTGCTCTCGTTTGGTTAAGGACACTCCCTCGGGAATGTGGTTGCCTGTTCCCACTTTGGTAACACATGGGGTATCTGTGATCTCTGTGTCTAACTCGGCCTCGTCCTTGTGTGGAACCTTGAGTGGGTGCTGATCCAGGACCTCGCATGTCTTCCTCTGCACTGTCTCACTTGATCGGTACCTCTGCTCTCTATAGTTTTCCTGGGACTCTTGTCTGCAGTCAAACTAAAGCTGCGGTGGATAGTGGCAAAATCGAGCATTGGTGGAACGAGTGCGTGTCGGACGCATGTGTCGATGTGCAAACAGACCCCACACTCTGAGCCTATGATCACGATGAACCCATCTGCTCCTTTTTCTGTTCCTATCCTGCTAGTAGTAGCTATATGATCGTGCCTCCATTCTATCCGTCCTAGCCTCCTCCGGATGCGTGAGCAAATAGCTTTCTCTCGCTAAACTGCGCTCATTAGCCCTCTGCAAGCTCTCTGGCTCAGTCGTAACAACAAATCCTCCAACGAGGGTAACATACCCTCGATAAAGTAGTAGACTCGATCAGCCTCGGTATATGCGGATCCTCTGACATAAAGGTAGCAATGAAATGAACCTTCTCATATAATCCATCACTAACTCATCTATGCTCTCTACAGTGCCATGAACTCATTCCCTTCACTCGACAAGCGTCGTGAGAAAGTACTTCTGATTAAATTGGGCCTTAAAGTCATTCAGTGTCTCGGAACAGCTCTAGTCATGATGATGGTTATCCTCCAATCGTCAGTCTCTCCTTGTAGCATCGAGGATGATATCGTAACTCTCATATGGTCCTCCGTGGCGATAATGCGGTGTATCTTCTTGTGGCTCTTTAGGAAAGCCTCTACCACAATAATGTCAGTACCCTTGTAGAACATTGCTAGATCGTGCCTCTTGAACTCACGCCACTGCCTCGCCTCAGCAGTAGCCCCTAGACTTTTCTTTAACGTAGTAATGGTAACAGGCACTTCCTCAATCATCTCAGCCGATACTATCTTAGTTTGCATCAGAGGTGTCTCAACCTCAGTTTGCACAACTGGCGCAATGACAACTCCGTCAAGTATCATCGTCAAAGGAATCGAAGCCGTAGATGCCGCAACAATTGGAGTCTTTGCTCCTTGAGTAGTGATAGGCAGCATGGGTGTAGTCGGGGGTCGATGGCATCATGGTAGGTGATGTAGGTATTGTTAGCAATCGCACTAAATCTCAGTCTCTGTGTCAAGCTTAAAACTCCTCAGAAGTAATGAAGCAGAATTAGCCATCCCGTTGTCGTTGCTTAGACTTGTCCGATCCACCTTGTTAATCCAGAACTAAGAGAGCGAATACTTCGGATCAATCCATAGCTACCATACCATATAATACACACAACAAGCATAACATGTACAAAGTTAAATCGACTAATCCCAAACTCCCCATCTAAGTTTCTAAACAGGATCATCGGTTTCTACTCTAAGTTTAATAGTTCCTAACTTTATTTGTCTTAATGGCTTGTGTTTTAAATCAAGAGTCGAGGTCTATATAATCTTGCATTCTCGATGCTAAGTGTGTTGGTATCACTTTTTTGGCCACGAGTCGTAGAACTTTACTCTTTGATACCAATTGTGCAGCGGCCCCCAAATTCTCAATACATTTTGGTATGCCCTTTAGACTAGACTGCAGGTCCAGAAGTCAATACTCACAGGCAGCAAGCAAGCCTAATCAAACTCAATCGATTAATTATACAATTTATGAAAAAGTCATTGCAAGTTTTACTGTGCAAATGAGAAAATAAATAAACTAAACAATATGTGAGAAATAACTCAATCAAAAGGAAATCAGGTATCTATTATGTGGAAAACCCGAAAATATTCATGTACAATCAAATGTGGACAAGAATAATGTGTACATGATATCAAATCGAAATGATCCGTAGTTCAATGGTCAAAAACATATAGATAAAGTGTCATACAATCAAGCAAAACAGATAATAAACATACTCACAAGGTGCTCCAAAATCAGCCGCTTATCCTCATAAGAAGTCACCTAGGCGGGGCTCCTTGCCTCTCTGCACTCCTCCACTTGAAAGAAATGGAAAGTTTAGAAAGAATATCTGTAATTTACGATTCAAAAAGTAAGGCGATGTATAAATATCATGCGGTAATAGAAAGACAAAAAGCTGAAATAGATCAAGTGCATGATAAACAGAGACTAATACATAGCAATTGATAACATGCGTGTTCCAAGAATTCAAAAGAGGCCCATAAGTGGTCTAAATCATGGCATACACAGACGAAGGCACGCGCGAGGTTTCCTTGGGCATCGACACAAGCAAAAGCACATCCATGATGGGAGGGACACAAGCCCTCCAACCCAGTACTTGGTGTTACATGTTCACTATAGGTGGTCCACATGCACGTATAAAAAGTTCCGTGTTACCCCTACTATTGCGAGGATCGAGTACTCTCGAGGAGATAACACACTTACGCCAAGAACACACAACAAGGAATATAACGGAATGCCAACAATAAATCATAGCAAATAAGAATAAATGATAATGAATCATGGTATTTCCTTACTTGCTTACTAATCATACACAAACTTGTGGGCTAGTGTACTTACCTAACTATGCAACCTACTATCACTTCACAACTCTAACACGTTCCACTGCAAGTACACGACTACTGACAAGGTTGTAAAACCTAGTTAATGGTTTAGTTATTCTTTTTGTTTTTCAATGTTTTAGTGACTTTCCTGAGAAACCTTGATAAATCAATCAAAAACACAACGACTCTCTTAGGTATTGAAACCACGCAAATATAGGCCCCATTTATTGAGTAATAGGCTCTTGGCTCAATCGTACGTGTGTTACGCCATGGACTCGAAGGACCGGTGGCATGACCACGACGTTATAACCAATTAACAAACATGAACAAAGTATATACGGCAGTAAAATCGAAACATAAAACAAACACTCATACCACGCCATGAGTTACACAACATAAACTGCTCTTGCACGTACTCCACATCGCACAGACACACCAATACTCACGGCCTCAAATCTGAGCACACACACACCCAAAACTGATACCATAACTCATATAATTCACTAAACCAACTCCATGAAACCTTAAAACACTAAATATTCATGTACAATCGAGATGTGGATCAAAATAAGGGAATACATGATATTCTAACTCACAAATCCCAAATATGCCTTCAAAAAACATAATATAGCATAAAAAGGTCATACAATCAACAAAAGCAGTGAAATCCTACTCTAATGTGAACTACTCGGCAATGAGAGGTCCTCAGAGGAGGAAATGCGCCAAGATAGGGCCCCTTACTTGTTGCACTTTACTCTATCTTCACCACACCATCACAAACTAGGCTGGTAAGTAGCGAGAGAAATCAAAAGTAATGCTTGGGAGAAGAATGTGTGATAATTCATGAATTATCAAGCATGGCGAGTCTAAATATCATGCGGTAAATAAATGATAGGAATTTAAATAGATCTTAAGAGCATGATAAGCATCTTTTGAAATGATAGCAACAAAACATGTGTGTTGTACTTAGAGTCGAGAAAGAGGCCATAAGTGGTCTAAATTCCACAACAAATCCACAATGATGGTGATGTCGTAACGTTTATGTGTTGGGTTTTTGGGTTCATCTACTGCAACGAAAAATTCAAAACAATTTTGAAAAGCCCCAACAACATCACAAATAAGTTTTATTAAATAAGATCTACAAAAGTAAACCATACCTGTAATTTGTGATTTCCTTCTCTGTTTGTTCGATCTTAAAGACGTTCAAAAGCGCACTTCCTCTATAAGAAATCCACACGAATGGTGACTACAATTTGGAGTGCTAGCCCTAATAGAGATTGAAAATATTTTTCTTTCTCTCCCAAAATCTAGAGAATATGAAAATTGGAAAAACGAAATTCTTATGTTATGTTTTGGGTATCACCTTTTATTTATATGTGTAGATAAATTCTCACTTAAAATCCTATTCATAATACAACTATTGTATTTACGATGTTTAAGTACATTGAAATACAACTATTATATTTACGTTGTTTAAGCAAATTACACATATACCTATTAATAAGTTATCATATAACGAATCATAAGAGCTTCTATATTATGAATTTTATCCTATAAAATTTAATATTGGACCATTTGAAATTACTGCAAAGCTATTCTTTGTGTAACGACGATAGGTTCATGCGACGTTGATATTGAACCAAAACCATTTTGGTACACAAGTCATAAGTGGTTTCTAGCAAGACATTATGACTACCCAAGTAGCATGAATATCAAAAGCGATATAACTTAATAAATAACGTATATCATATCCTTTTGTCGTGCGATATCTTTTAATTAAATATAAGGCATGGAAAGTCACCCTTAATATTCAATGTACTAGTCTCAATCTTTAGATAGATTGAAAACATCTAAATAACATTGATTATATCAATTTATTTAGACTTGGCCATTTAACAATCTAACACGTCGAGGGATCCCGGCTTGATATCTCTCTTTATGTGAGTGACAAATTCTTTCTTGATTACACACCTTTACATATTTCTGCATAATAACCAATCACAATCTTTATAATCGTTCGGTTAAAGGCAGCGTTTGATTGTGTCAAATAACCATGCTCCTATTATTGAAGTCTATAGTAATTTTATGTGAAGGACTAAATGATATACCTATCAAAGTAATACTTATGACTTAATCTATATGTTCTCATAACAATTGGGTCGATTTACCTTGAGATAAGACGATTCTTAATAAGCTTGATGATTCTTGATAGACAATTCTTGATAAGCTTGATTGACTATTGGCTTGATTTTATTGGTAGGTAAAAGAGGCGTGAAGGCATGGGCCTAGATTCCGAATTGGCATGGGACTGAGGCGAGCATAAGCTTTGGTGATGGGAGGCATGGGCTGAATAACTTAATTGGCATGGGCTGAGATTGAATATTGTGGCATGAGCTGAATAAGTTTTTATTTGATGACCTTTGAATTAATATAGGTGATGATATACTCGGGGGCACACTGAGCTTTACCTGTCATGATCTGAATTATTTCTTGATGAAATGATTTGAGACTCTTCAATTTTTTAAGTCTCGCATTAACCTTTACAGAATTCTTCTTGCGGTTTCTTCAATTTTGAAGAATGAGACTTGATGTGTCTAATGTAGCTTGATGATGATGATACTTGAGGCTGAATTTTCATTCTTGGTGATTTACGATTTCTTTTTCATTTATTTTAAAGATGCTTCTTTATAAGTCTTTTGAGGAGGAGGAATTATCTTGGAATGATGGAGAAAGTTGATATGCAACTTCTTCTTTTAGAGAACTAACATCAAACTTGTCCCACCATTTAACATAAATTTTCGACCAAAATGGTATTGTATTTCCTTCAATATCTTTGAGTGATGCGTTATTGTAATTCCATTTTAATATCCAAGAGGATTATATACTTTGATACAAACATGAATAAGTTTAACCCTTCTTTTTTATAAAGGGCCTTGACTTTAGGAGGACGAATTGCTTCAATTGGACAGAATCGAGGTAACCATTCATGAAAAAACTATGTAGGACAATTATATCCTATTGATTTTATATACGTAATATACCATGAATGACCTTACTGTGACTTTTCATAAAACATTATGACTTTCCAAACTTCAATATAATCAATGTAGCTTATCGGTATTGTATCATGTTCTTGAATTTACGATATTTTTAGAAGCAATTGGTTGATGAAAGTGACAAGGCATTGTAATAAGGCGATGTTGCTTAGACCATTCGATACTTGATAAAACTTTATGGATTTTGAATTTTGATATGAGGCAATTTCTTACGAATTGGGCGTTTTCAAATGATCAAAATAGCGAGAACTTTGTTTGAGAAAGTAAAGTTTCATAAAATTTCATTGTGATATTTGGCCTTCTTGGGATGAAAGTATGAGGATTAGAATTATGGCATTGACTTGATTTTCTAGATTGAGGCTAAGATCTTTGACGTCAGAAGATAAACAAAGAAATAGCTTTTCAATTGATAAGCTGGATCTTTGATCAAAATTGGAAGAAATTTGGATTATTATCTTAGCTAAATAATGGAGAAATTTATTTTGTCTTTGATAAGTGTAAAGGGATTTACCCTTATCCATGATGATCTGAAACAAAGAATTAATTTATAGGGTTACAAGGAATTCTCTAGATAAGAAATCAAGAAGGAGTTATTTTCTCCTTTTATATATTCGATATAGGAAATAAAAAATAGTTAAAATAGTTTGCCATTGAGCAAATATTTGTTTTGAAACTAAATTTTTTATATCTTTCAAAAAGTATTTATTTTGTTGATTTACAATTAACTCTTATTAAAAATTTTTAATTCAAAATATCTTGCTTGAAATTTACGAGCAGATAAAACAATTGCAAGAATTTCTTTTTTAGCAGTAGCATAATTCTTTTGGGTGTTATTCCAAAGTATTGATGTATAAAAAACAAGTTGTTCATTTCCTTGAGGGGTTTTTGAAGTAATATCCCACCATAACCTATATGCGAGGCATCTGTTTGAATTATCTTTGGATAAGTAGAATTAGCTAAATGTAAACATGGTAATGCTTTTACTTTTGACTTGATCTTTTGTATTGCCTCTGTTGTATGATTAGGGGTTGGATAAATTTATTATCTTTTTTAAGAAGTTCTAAAGACATTTTTTATCTAATGCGAATTTTATAGAAATCGATAAATAATTTAAACAACCTAAAAATCTTTGTAGCATGATTTTTTATCTATTAATTGATCAGAATTTGTTTGCAAATTATATAACTCTATTGATTGGAGTTATTGTTTGATTTTGTATTTGACCTAAAAAGTTTATAGTTATTTGAAAAAGCTTTATTTTCTTTTGGGATAATACTAATCCATTTTTAATTATTATAGATTGAAATGTATACAAATTTTCCAATGTTCATCAATTGATTTGGAAAATATAAGGATATCGTCTATATATACTAAAATACATTCATAATAAGGATGGAATACTTTATTCATCATTTTTGAAATTCGATGGGGCATTTTAAGCCCGAATGACATAATATTCCATTGATCTTGTCGAATGGGGTGTTGAATGTTGTTTTATATCTATCGTTATTTGTAATTTGTATTTACCAAAATCGACTTTAAATCAAATTTTGAAAAGATAAGCTGAATTGGTTAGTCTTTTTATTAAATCATTCTTATTTGGTAATGGATATCTTATAGTCTTTAAAACATTATTTAATGGTTTATAATTTATAACAAGTCTAGGGGCTCCTAGTTCTAATTCTGCTGCATTTTCTACATAAAAAGCTGTACAGCTCCACGAAGATTTAGATGGGTTATTAATTTCTTTTGTAACAAATCTTTTATTTCTTGATCACATAATTTTAATAATCTTTCATTCATTTGTGAAGGATTGGCTTTTGTAGGTATTTTATCTTCATTAAAATCATTAATGTAAGGTAAAGAAACTTGATAAAGTGTTTCTATCCCAAAATGTTGATGGGATTTTAGAACAACACTTGATAATTAATTGATCTTGAAACATCTTAATTTTGCATTTGAAAAGATGGAGTATTTATTATTTGTTCTATTTTTAAATTTTTAATTTCTAATTTTAATTGTCCTATAAAAGTTTGCTTATGTTCAACTAGATTAATTAATTGATTTAAATATCTAGTTTTTGGTTTATTAATAAAATCGAACTTAACTTCTTTATTTTCTATACTTGGTTTTATTCCACTTGATGTTAGAAAATGGTTGAATTTTTTGTAAGAATGGAGTGCCTAATAACATATCATGTTGTAAATCTTTAACTATTTTAAAGGATGTTGGTATACAAACATTATTTTTACATATGTGAGTAAGAGGAATTTTTAATTTAATTATTGATTTATTTTCTTCCACTTATTGAAATTAAGTATCTGTTTTTCATGATGTGTAAAGGAATTAAACCTTCTCTTATACAATTTAGATCACTTTGAATCTATTAAAACTAGTAATGAGCATTTTAAATTTTTTATTTTTAATGTTATTGGAGTAAACCATCGTTGATGCGTATAAATCGTAAGTGTTTCTATGAATATATTATTATCATAAACTGAAAAGTTTTCTGAATTTACATTTTCTTCTTCTATTTTAATTATTTTTTCTTTAAGAATTTTTATTTCTTCTTTCAGTTGATTTATTTCATGTTGTAATGAATTTATAGTAGGTCCTATAAAAGATTTAGATTTTGTATTTACATCTTTAATTATATCTTTCATAGTATGATAAGTTTTATGTATATCAATTTGATTTTGTAATTTTATTTCATTTTCATTTTCTTTTTGTCTTGATATTTGAGAAGTCTTTTCAATATCATTATGTTTATCTAAAATTTATGTATAATATTTATATTTTAATATTGGGTCATCAATTTGTTCACCTATTTCTAATATTAATTGTTCATGTGCTGTTAATACATTTATTTCATCTTCTGATTCTTAGGTAAATGTATCTATCTCTGTATTTTGTATACTTTCAATGCATTTGCAAGTTTCTGAAGAGCAAGAGCTCTCACTTTTTATTATCTCATTGACTTTCCTTTTGTAGTTTTTTAAATGACATTTATTATTAGCATAATGACCTGGTTTTTAGCATTTGAAACATTTATTAGTTTTATTTTTAGTAAATTTATAATTTCTCTTTTGTTGCTTAATTTTATTTCTTCTATTATTTTTGTAATAAAATTCTTGATTAGTTTTATTATTAAATCTTTGTATTCTTCTTCTTCTATAATTTGGTTTATTAATTGGTGCTTGTGCAACTTCATGGTAGAATTGATAACAAAAATCCTCTAATTCTCTTGATCGTCTTTCTTTTCTTTATCTAATTGTCTTTTCAATTTGAGATCATTACATATTGACATTCCTACTATCTGTATTGTTTGAATTATATCACCATATGTGAATATATTGTAATCTAGATTTCCACCTTAGGGCATTTAGTTCTTAATATTTGTCTAACCTTTTCTGCAAAAGAATATGGTAATCCAGATACAAATCTTTCTTTATAGAATCTTGCATTGTCAGATAATGCATATGCTTTAGTTAAAAATGTATCTTTATACCATCGAAAATCTGATAATGTTCTGCACTTAGATTTTGCAATTGATCTCTAATTTTTTCTTCTATATGTCCTAAAGTTCCTATAAAATGCCAAATGATATTGGTTATTAAGGTTCTTACACCATTGAATTGTTCTCTTCCATGTTCATCTAACATAGGGTTATAATTATCGTCTCTTGATATAGAATTTAGAACTTCAATTCTTTGTTCAACAGATAAAGAATTATTCCACCATCCATGTAATTGGTCTGTAAATCCTACAGCTAAGGCTCCTACTATATTAGGTTCTGGATGATTTTTTAATTTACATGCTATTGAATAAGTTAACATTTGTTACATTACTTGGATGATCTTATATTCTGATAATCCGTCGATATTCCATTCATAAATTGAATCACCATCATATTTAATCTTTTTCTCACTTTTTTCTTTTAAAATCATATCTAGAGGAGATGGTCTTGAATAATAAGGTTTACTATTCCATTTGTTATAATCTTTATGTTTTTTAGGATAATGGATTTTATTTAAACCTAAATCTGATGATATTTATATATCGGTTTCAACTATTTTTAATGGATTTAAGTTTAATGAATTTTTAGACAAACTTTCAGTAATTTCTGATTGGTTTTGGTCTAAAGTATTTATTTCAGGTAGTTTTCCCTTATTATCTAATAATTTTTCTGTTTTATCTTTTTGATTTATTTGTATGGTACTTAATTTTAAAGCTATCAAGATCATGAGTATTTGTTGGAAACAAATCTTGGACATTTCCGATTATGAGCAGCTACAAGGTCAATGTCCTAAGTGATTCTCATGATAGTTAAATCATTTAGTCAAAATCGACTTGAGATCACCAACGACTCCAACATTAGGAGCACAATGATTTAACACAATTAAACGTTGTCTTTAACAGGATGATTATAAAGATTGTGATTGGTTATTTTCTGACTAATATGTGGAAGTTGTGTGATCAAGATAGGATTTTTCCCTCTCGTTTAGAGAGATATCTATTGGGCTCCTCGATATGTTAGATTGATAAATGACCATGTCTAGTGAATTGATTGGATCAATGTCACTTGACAATTACAATCTACTCGAAGATCGAGACTAGTAGATTGAACTATAAGGATGACATTCCATGTCTTAAGTTTAAATAAAAGATAAAAAAAAGGATGTGATATACACTATCTATTATGTTGTATCGATTTATTGATCTTCATGTAACTTGGGTAGTCATAATGTCTTGCTAAAGGCGCTTATGACTTATATGCAAGCGATTTTGGTTCTTTACGTTGTATGAACCTATTGGGTCACATACAAATAACGAACTTGCGCTATTTAATATTATCTAGGTTGATGAATTTTTATTTGATAAAATTTATTTTTGAAGATTCTCATTAAGTGTCCTAGTTTAACTAGGATTCAAAACTCTCTTACATTTCTAGTGTGACTAGAAAGCTAGTCTCTTAGTAAATCATATTTTGAATAGGACTCAAATTGGAATTAAAGTATGACTTTAATTCTTATTTGAATTTGATAAATTACAATTCTTATTGGATTAGTAATTATAGACTATCTATGACTCTATCCTTTTTAGAGTTGGACTTTATCTAAGACTCTATTTAGAGTCGACTATGAGATGGAGTTCTTTTACAACTCGACCTATTGAACTATAAATAAGGCATTACGGTCACAGTTGTATATGTGTGTGAGACTTTTCTAGAAGTATTTGTGAGAATTTTCTTCCCTAAATTTTTGGCGCTAGTACTTGAGATCATGATCATCCATTCGTGTGTGGATTTACGATAAAGTATGTTAAGTCTCGACAACGTCTTGAAGGAATCGATCAACACCAAACAACACGGACATGAAGTTATGCTTGTTAAGGTATGGTTTTTCTCTCTTGATATATCGGTTTAATGGAATCGATAGCATTACAGTTCGAGGATATTTTGAAAAGGTTTGAAAAATTTCATTTGCAAGCTTGATCCCGAAACCCAGCGGTGGTATCATAGTCATGATTCGATTTCATTAAACTCAATGCACACCTTCTCATGATATATATATATATATATGATGTATTCATCGAAAGGAACGCTAGATTTATATTTGGATTTTATCTTTGGTAGTCCATATGATTAGATTGCATGACTAGACTATGAGAACAATCTCACGCGAATGGTCACAAAGAGAATTATAGTTCATGTGGCTTAAGATACTTAATGCACACCTTCTCATGATATATATATATATATATATATGATGTATTCATCGAAAGGAACGCTAGATATATCGTGCGCACTATCGAAATATGAGTTAACTAGGACTCTAGATTCTTCTGTATGGCAATGGAAGAGTCATTAACTTTTACTGCCATTTAATGGTGCATGGTTTATTTGTATTAAATAATAATAAAAAAGGGTACATGACCTATATTGGTTCTCATAGTAAAGATTAATGTGTGAATCAAGACATGATCAGAATTGAGCGATGATGGACCTTGTATATATTAGGCGGTGGCAGGTGGTCACATATTTAAGATTATTGGATTGGATTCAATATTTTATAACACTATCACCGATCTTGTGATATCTAATAAACTTGTAAAAGATTTATTCAAATTTGATCATAATGATCGTGGAACTATTCTCAAGGAAAAACTGTTTGACGGATATCGACTCTTACGGTTTCATTGCCAAAACCATTTCATAGTATATAGCAGCAATGTATACAAGTGATATAAGCATATGGCTCCAAATATATTTGTGATGTGTCATGGGACGGGTCAACTCATAAATTAGTTAATTGGATTAACTAGTTAATAATGTGCACAATAATGATGACATTTTATTTGATAAAATCCCAATAGGGACATTAATTGATTTATTTTAATTAAAAGAGATCTTAATAACTTAATTTCAATTAATGTATTTGTGGCTAATATTGGTTGAATTCTGTTAATTAAAATAGTTTCAATTAATATGCTTTGAATTTATATTTGCAAACTACTACCTACGATATGCAAGATTGTTGTTTTAACATATGAAGGAAATTTTACTATTAATGAATAGCATTTAATTTCTTAAATTTATTTTATGATGCTTTACCTATATGTAAAATTGTTTCCTATTTATTTATGATTTTTATTCTATACATGATTTGATATATTGGATATTTCATAATTCGATGCTAGAATTATAGGTCTTAATATAAGAAATAATCATAAAACTAAATAAGAATCCCTAAATTAAAATTTTAAGTTAATGTCACCCAATTTTTAAACACTTGTCGAGGCGAATCACATCAATATGGAGTGTGCTTCCATGCACGGTGTATTGTGTTATCTTGGTGAGACAAGTTGGGTAATGAATTTTACTGAATGTTTTAAATTGGTCGACTTAATAAAGCTATCAAAGCAGTTCTTGGCTTTAGACATAGATGTGACACAATATGTTGTGACATACGATGTCTAAGTCTCATAAAGGACCTAAGAGTTGTATGTGATGCAATTGGTATAGGTTACCTACCTAAATTACTTGATTTTGAGTGTCATGCCTTAGCTGTCTCAAAATTAGGTGAATTATGGGTCTTAGTCCATTAAATTGATATGTACGAGGGTTATTGAATTTAGTGGGGTTTAATTACTCATGATAAATGGTTCGACATAATCTTGAGTTGTATATTTTAAATTCCTAGTGAAAGTAATCCATAGCATTTGTGTTCAATCCTTAAGAAGGATAAAATAATGTCTAAGACTAATTTTTTTGATTTGATTAAAAATTGATAAATGTTATCAACCATCAAAAGAAGGATATATGTCCTAGACTAATTTGTTCCTTTAGAACTACCATCTACTATTGCAAGAATTATATGTCATGTTAGCAACTATGAGCTTGAACTTTTGAAAAGATTTAGGATGGTGGAAGCTAATGACATGACAATTGCCTTGATCTTCTTTGGAAATGTTCCAACAATATGTCACTTAGGAAAAGTATTAGATTACAAAATTCCTAGATTCTTGTAAAATAATTGGGAGCATATCAATATGTTTTATGTTTGGAACACAAAAGGGCTATAAATTGATTATCTCAAAAAGGTCTTTTATCTTTATGTGCAAAAATTGGCAATAGATTTGATATATAATTCATCAAAAATTATTTTGAACTATATAATATGAATGACATGGAGAAATCTGTTTGCAGTTGCATTCGATACAATTAAAATATGTAAGACAAAATATTACAAAAGCCTTTGACATGTATACGATGGTACGTAACACAAAGGAACTAATCAATATAGAATGGATAAAGGGAAGGTAAATGCTACCAAAGGTGTTTGTGTCGGACATATAAACCTTAGTTTTGAGCTAGACTTTATCTGGTTATAAAGATAAGCCTTAAAGGATGGATTAAGTTATTCATATAATGAAATTGTTCATTTTATAGTGAATTACAAATCCTATCAGGAAGACAAAATTTTGAATTGTTACAAACATTTTCAAAAATAATCATATAAAGAAGCACTTAGAAAACTATTAACATACTTTGATGAGATCAAGGTGGATAAAATTTGAGCTAAGAGTTTAAATGACCATCTACGAAATTATGGGATAGTTTTGCAATGAACTCCACTAGGAACATCATTTGTGAAATAATATTTTAAAAGGAGAAATCAAACTATATATAATATAATTCGATTTATGATGTGTTACACAGACCTTCCTATGATGTCCTATTAAGGCTATACTTTAGAAACCATTGCACTTCGCACCAAACCTTATATTCCTTAAAGTGGTTGATAAAACTTAATATACGATATGGAATAAAAAATCTAGTTTGTCTTTTCTTGAGACTTGAGGTGGCGAGACTTGCATAACTTGCATAAGACACTAAGTCACATAAAGTTTGATGCCTAATTCATTTTGTGTCTAATTGTGGTTGAATATTATGATACTATTTTATTCAAATGAGAACAAATTGTGTTGTTGCTCAAAATGATGTCTTTCTAAATAAAGAGTTTATTTCAAAGACACTATTGGGAGTAAAATAAATCTTTAAATGTTCAAAAGCCATGAAATGGCTGAACCACTTTAGGATGATCAACAAAGTTTTGAATTAGTTGAGTATACACAAGTAATATATATCTCTTAAAAATCTAGAATAATAAGAAATTGGCTAAAGAAACACGGAATTTCTTATTATTGATAGTTGTGATATATTTTTGACAACTTTGGATCAGAATGAATCACTACTTATCAAGAGATATATCTTGTCTAGATTGGATGAAGAGATTAAGTGTTAATGAACTCTAAATTTTAATTCATGTATGTTATTCAAGTTTGGAACTTTATTTATTTACTTGAAAGTGGTATGATCATTGGATGTAAATGATTTAAAATGACATTAAAAATGTGCATACTAAAAGCACAGCTTATAGAAAAATTTCAATCTAAATCAAGGTGTTGATTATGATAAGTTTTTTCACTGGTAACTAAGCTTAAGTTCTAGAATTCTTATTGTCATTACTTCATAGCTTGACTATAAGATATGACAAACAAGTATAAAAATAGCATTGTTCCATGCTCTTTAAAAATGTGTATGACACAACATAAGGGTTTTGATTATCTTGAGAATTTTAGAAAGGTGTGCAAGCTTAAAGGATCCATTTTTGGATTATACTAAGGTTATCAGAGTTGGATATTTGTTTTGATAAAATAATTAATGAATTAAGTTCATTGAATCAAATATAAACCTTGTGTATACATAAAGGTTAGTGGGAGCACAATTATACTTTCTGAATCTATATGCTGATGATATATTATTCATTAGAAACAATGTCCTAACCTTACAGAATGCCAAGTTTTGGTTGAGGAAAAGTTTTTTAATGAAATTCTTAGACAATTAAGTATATGTCCTTGTGATAGATCTATAGAGATAGATTTAATAGGCTAATTGGTCTAATTAGAATGCTTAAATAGACAAATAACAGAAAAAGTTTCAGTGTGCGTGATTCTTAAAGAACTCATACTTATGTCTTATAACATAAGTCTCAGCAAGACTCAAAGTCTTATGAAAAATGATGAGTGGGACAATGTGATTATGATTTTATACGCATTAGCTATGGGAATCATCACATATGTTATACTTTGCATTGAAGTTGATATGTCTATGCTTTGGTCAAAACATACATATATCTCAAACATTTCAGTGAGGTCACTGGATATCTATTGATAACATTCTTAAGTACTTTGAAAGCACTTGAGAAATGTTATTGTCTTTATAGAGGTTTAAAAGATGTGAGTTTTGTAAATGGTTACAAAATGTAAACTTTCAAGCTAATATTAATTATTAATGAATGCAATATGGATATGTGTTAACTTAAGTAGGAAGATGCGATGAGTTGAAAATGTTCTAAACTCACTCTAACAAAATTCTACAATATAAATTGAGTTTTAGCGGCATTTGATGCAACCAAAACAAATGTTTAGATCATAAGGTTCATGATTGAATAGGGTATGATTCCAAG
The DNA here is from genome assembly GCA_039657345.1 of Stephania japonica. Classification (NCBI taxonomy): domain Eukaryota; kingdom Viridiplantae; phylum Streptophyta; class Magnoliopsida; order Ranunculales; family Menispermaceae; genus Stephania; species Stephania japonica. The sequence goes on along the minus strand of CM077558.1, from coordinate 26,705,422 downwards.
TGTTGGAAGTAACGTTGAATTTTATTGTAAAACCAATACACAACTTTAGGTTATGGAACCTAAATCATATTATAGATCTAAACAATCACTCGAGCATTTTTGTCTTATTAAAGAAAGAATGTGAAGATTAGCAGAACAACAATATTAAACAATGTAGCAGATACATAAATAAAATTCTTCCACTAAAAACGCATTAAGGTCACACAGTATTGGATAAGTATAGGATTGGACCAAGTGCATATGGAAAATCTTGGAAAATGTGCTCAAGGCCAATTCTGTAAATATTGTTCAACTATTATAAATAGATACATGTTTCTTTTATAATAGTATCCATGAATAATTATTGTATTATTCTAAATGACCCTAGTCAGTTATTATTATGGGAACAATAATAAATTAAGACTAGTATGAGTCCTGATTGATAGTCATGTGATGATTATGCGTATGCAGATACGGATCAAGATCATGAGTATTTGTTGGGAACAAATACTGAACCGTCCCGATATGAGAACGCTACATGGTCAATGCTATAAGTGATTCTCATGATAGTTAAATCATTTAATCCTTGACTTGGATCAGCATGACTCCAACATTAGGAGCACAATGATTTGGCACAATTAACATCGTCTTTAACGAGATGATTATAAAGATTATGATTGGTCATTGTCGACTAATGTGTGGAAGTATGTGATCAAGATAAGATATGTCCCGAGAGGGCGAGGTTCTTACGTGTTACTCACTGTTCACCACTAGAAACACCACTGCTTCGTCAGATTAGGCCCCTTGATATGTTAGACTGATAAATTGTCATGTAGTAAATTGATTGGATTAATGTTACTTGACAATTTTAATCTACTCGAAGATCGAGACTAGTAGATTGAACTATAAGGATGACATTCCATGTCTTAAGTTCAATTAAAAGATATCGCATGACAAAAGGATATGGTATACACTATCTATTAGGTTGTATCGATTTATTGATCTTCATGCATCTTGGGTAGTCATAATGTCTTGCTAGAGGCCGTTTATGACTTGCGTACCGAAAATAGTTTTGGTTCACTGTCAGTGTTGTATGAACCTATTGGGTTGCACACAAAGAACAGACTTGCGTGATTTAATATTATCTAGGTTGATGAATTTTTATTTGATAAAATTCAATTTTGAAGATTCTCATTAAGTGTCCTAGTTTGACTAGAATTTAAAACTCTTACATTTCTAGTGTGACTAGAAAGCTAGTCTCTTAGTAAATCATATTTTGAATAGGACTCTAATTGGAATTAAAATATGACTTTAATTCTTATTTAAGTTTTACATAAATTACAATTCTTACTGAATTAGTAATTATAGACTATCTATGACTCTATCCTTTTTAGAGTTAGACTTTATATAAGACTCTATTTAGAGTCTGACTATGAGATGAAGTTCTTTTACAACTCGACCTATTAAACTATAAATAAGACATTAGGGTCACAGTTGTATGTGTCTGAGACTTTTCTAGAGAGATTTTTCTAGAGAGTATTTGTAAGAATTTTCTTCCCTAGAATTTTTGGCGCTAGCACTCCAGATCGTGATCATCCGTTCGTGTATGGATTTATGATAGAGGACTTCATCTCTGGTAGCATCTTGAAGGAATTGATCAACACCAAATAGGGCAGACATGGAGTTGTGCTTGTTAAGGTATGGTTTTTCTCTTTTGATATATCAGTTTAATAGAATTGATAACATCCTGGTTCGGGAATATTTTGAAAAGGATTCAAAAAATTCGCTTGTGCTCCTCCAGAAACCCAACAATGAGGTCCTCGGCTTTCAATTCATTATCATTCTCATTTTGGTCATCATTAATTAACAATCTTTTTCCCTTTTTCTTTTTTTGGGGACTAGATTGTCCAGCCAATCTCTTCCTTTTTCATGAATTACTCTTGGTTGGGACATACACCCATTCTCCATGCATTCTCTTGTACCCTATCTACGTTAAGTGAAACTCACTAAAAACATCATGCCTATCATCCAAAGTATTTAGTTGTTCTTCTTGTATTGGGGATGGGACTCCACCCTCTATCCACAACTTGTACAAATGGTTCCCATAGCCAGACCCCTCGACATATCTGTAGTAGTCTTATAAATTATGTTCAAAATTATATGTGCTAAATCAACTGAGACCCCATTCAGTACTGCCTAAACAAGGAATATGTCGAAATTGCTAATGCATGTCCTACCCTCAATTCTAGGAGTAAGGATGTAGACAACTTGTCAATGCACTAGAGGCAGCTTCAATAGTTAGCTCGAGAAAAAGCAGATTTGTTCTCAATGGGGTATCTACCTCACACAACTACCTTCTTGCCTTAGTAGGGTTATACCTTCTAACCATTTTCACTAGGTCATAAAGTCATCAAGCACTGTAATACTTTCCAACAGGTAAGTCATACACTTTTTCTAATCAAATGCAAGTCAATCGTAAATTGCCACGCATATATGTATGAGCGAAAATAGTATGGTTTTCATTATTTGGGTGCAAGTGTGCGTAAAGTAGACATGCATAATTTTCATGAATGGGCGGCTTCATAGTCACAAAATCAAACCAACTAATTTTTTCAAACATACTACTAACACAAATATTTGCGTTATCAAAATAATCAAAGTCTAACCTATGTGTGATAAATGAAGTCCTTAATATGAATAATGTTTCCCTTCTTTGCGATGGTCTTTGCAATTTCAAGGGCCTTCTTATGTATGTTGATAGCATTGGATTCTACATCTCCATCATTTTCAAGAATGAAAGGGTTTTCATAAGTTGTCTTTGGTAGGGCAATGGTCGTTGCTTTATATTTTATAAGTTGTCTTTGGTAGGACTATGTTTTCTTAATGAAGAGAAGACTTCATTTTCTTCATTAATTCACTCATGTCTCACACTGGGTTCTTAGAGTTCTAGCTTGGTCAACGACTTCTTGCTAGACTTACGCTCCTTCTACTAGACTTACCACGTGACTAGGAAAGCTCCTAACTCCAATGGCGAAGGTTAAACACAAGATAAATTAACTGAAAGAAAACGAAATTTTAACTTTCAAAAGGAATTTCATAGATAAGTTTTTCAAATCCTTTTCGAAATCACAATCGAAATCATAATCAAAACTTAAAACCAATATTAAATACTTACAGGAGATGAGATGGGAGAACTTGATTTATTGAATAGGGCATTGGATTTTTAGATGAACTAGGCTCTGATACCAATAGGGCAGGATCGGATTCAAATGAAAATTGATAAATTGGATTTTGATTATAGAGAGAGTGATAGGAGTAATCTATGTTGAAGAATTGAAACTAAAGAAAGAGAGTTGAAACGAGAGTTAACAAAATTTTTTAATTCTTAACTTTCGAATGAATACTTCTTCATTCGAGCTTCTATTTATAGAGAAAACTTTGTACGTACAGACAAACTGGCACTATTACACATTATTGCTTGACACTATTCAGAATTGACCGATATTATTGTTGACACTATTCACGTCGACACTATGCATTGACATTATTCATCATTAAATTAATGAAGAAAATGAAATCTTCTCTTTCATTAAGAAAACATAGTCCTAAGTTTGAATCATCCACCTCGACATCAAAATCGATCATCAATCAATCATAAAGCCAAAAAAATGAAATCAAAATTAGATTTAAGAAATATAAGTGAAATATCATATGTAGATATAGGACAATCACGAGAAAAATTGGAATTTGCCAACCATAGATCCAAAGCAGAGATATATACTCATGGAACTTTCTCCAAAAATCAAGATTTTATAGTTAAATTAGAAGAGGAAACTAAATCAATAAATGCAGAAGGCCAAGAAATACTTTTAATTTCTCCAGAAAAAATAAATACCTATAAAGAAAAATACAAATATTTTCATATAGGATTAATACAAGTTGCAATAAAGCCATTAACTGCTTCAGGACTAAATACTTATGTATTACCATCCATAAAAGATAAAAGACACATAAAGTTTAATGATTCATTATTAGAAATAATTGAAGGAAGTTTGTCAGAAGGACCTATTTTCTTTAATTGTTTTCCTAATCTTACAATTAGTTTACACGATCAATTCGCACATGAAGCATCAATATTAAGTTTATATACACAAGGATTTGAAATGAAAGGAATATGTTTAAATGTTGTAGTAGTTTATCAAATTTATTATAAATAAATGCATACAATAATCCCTGCAATTGCATACACAAATTTACGAAAAGGAACATCAACTTTATTTTTAACAAATTTAACAAATAAAGTAATAACTAGAAAATAATTAAGTTGGAAAGATATAAACATACCAAAAACATGGTTAATTCAAGATACAAATAAAAAAGAGAATCCTATAGATAAAACAAATGATCAAAATCATACTATAATAGCTCATGATGACGGATTAGTTGAAATAAATTTTGCATCAAGAAAATCCTGTTCTACAATTCTATCTTCATCAAATAATGAGAATTATTACGAAACCCAACTTTGTTTATGCATCAACAACAAAATCACCAACACATAGAGCTTATCTGTTACACCAATAGAAAATAATGTTTCCATAAATGATTTAAATTAGTTAATATGGTTAAAATAGATTATGAAGAAGATTTTGAAATAGATTATAAAAATTTGAAAGAACAATTTCTTAAACATCCATTGGCGTAATATTACGTAAAATTTGTTCAAAATCTCAACAAGCAATCATTAGAGAAAAATATTTTGCCTATATTAAAAATAATAAACAAAACATTCAGTTTTTTATTATTTAACACAATCCTGTCCAAAAATAATACATAAGATAAATACAGTGTGGGAAGGAACAAAAAGTGAAAAATACATTCAGACTCATCCTCCATTAACTTCTATCAAAATAAATGAAAACATTAAGGCAGTACTATTAAAAACTACTTTTGAAGAAGAAAAACCCATATCAAGAAAGGATTTAAATCATTTAATATAACAAAATAATTATACAAATATTTATTTATCTTCTTTAGCAAAAAATACTTCTAATACTCCTTCTACAAGTAATACAAAATCAAATCGAGAATTTGATACAATATTAAAGAAACCTATGATGAAAGATAATTTTAAAAATCTACCTTTAATAAAACCTAATCATTCAGAGGAATTATTACAAGCAATAGCTTTAAAATTAAGTACCATACAAATAAATCAAAAAGATAAAACAAAAAAGTTATTAGAAAATAAGGGAAAATTACCTGAATTAAATACTTTAGACCAAAATCTATCAGAAATTACTGAAAGTTTGTCTGAAAATTCATTAAACTTAAATCCGTTAAAAATAGCTAAAACCGATATAAAGATATCATCAGATTTAGGTATAAATAAAATTCATTATCCTAAAAAACATAAAGATTATAACAAATGGAATAGTAAACCTTATTATTCAAGACCATCTCCTGTAGATATGATTTTAGAAGAAAAAGGTGGGAAAAAGATTAAATATGATGGTGATTCAATTTATGAATGGAATATAGACGGATTATCAGAATATAAGATCATGCAAGTAATGCAACAAATGTTAACTTATTCAATAGCATGCAAATTAAAATATTATCTAGAACCTAATATAGTAGGAGCCATATCTGTAGGATTTACAGGCCAATTACATGGATGGTGGAATAATTCTTTATCTGCTGAACAAAGAATTGAAGTTCTAAATTCTATATCAAGAGACGATAATAATAACCCTATGTTAGATGACCATGGAAGAGAACAATTAAATGGTGTAAGAACCTTAATAACCAATATCATTTGGCATTTTATAGGAATTTTAGGACACATTGAAGAAAAAATTAAAGATCAATTACAAAATCTAAGATGCAGAACATTATCAGATTTTCGATGGTATAAACATACATTTTTAACTAAAGCATATGCATTATCTGACAATGCCAGATTCTATAAAGAAAGATTTGTATCCAGATTACCTTATTTTTTTGCAAAAAAGGTTAGACAAATATTAAGAAACAAGTGCCCTAGTGGAAATTTAGATTACAATATATTCACATATGGTGATATAATTCAAACAATACAGATAGTAGGAATGTCAATATGTAATGATCTCAAATTGAAAAGACAATTAGATAAAGAAAAGAAAGACGGTCGAAGAGAATTAGGGGATTTTTGTTATCAATTCGGTCATGAAGTTGCACAAACACCAATTAATAAACCAAATTATAGAAGAAGAAGAATACAAAGATTTAATAATAAAACTAATCAAGAATTTTACTACAAAAATAATAGAAAAAATCAAATTAAGCACCAAAAGAGAAGTTATAAATTTACTAAAAATAAAACTAATAAATGTTTCAAATGCGGAAAACCAGGCCATTATGCAAATAAATGTCATTTAAAAAACTATAAAAAGAAAGTCAATGAGATAATAGAAAATGAGAGCTCTTGCTCTTTATAAACTTGTAAATGCATTGAAAATATACAAAATACAAATACATATACATTTACCTCAGAATCAGAAGATGAAATAAATGTATTAACAGCACATGAACAATTAATATTAGAAATAGGTGAACAAATTGATGACCCAATATTAAAATATAAATATTATACAAAAATTTTAAATAAAAATGATATTGAAAATACTTCTCAAACATCAAGACTAAAAGAAAATGAAAATGAAATAAAATTAGAAAACCAAATAGATATGCATAAAACTTATCATACTATGAAAGATATAATTAAAGATATAAATACAAAATCTAAATCTTTTACAGGAGCAACTATAAATTCATTACAGCATGAAATAAATCAGCTGAAAGAAGAAATAAAAATTCTTAAAGAAAAAATAATTAAAATAGAAGAAGAAAATGTAAATTCAGAAAATTTTTCAGTTTATGATAATAATGTATTTATAGAAACACTTACGACTTATACGCATCAACGATGGTTTACTCCAATAATATTAAAAATAAAAAATTTTAAATGCTCATTACCAGTTTTAATAGATTCAAGTGCAGATTTAAATTGTATAAGAGAAGGTTTAATTCCTTTACAATATTGTGAAAAAAACAAACAGTCAAATTTCAATAGCAGAAGGAAATAAATCAATAATTAAATTAAAAATTCCTCTTGCTCACATATGTAAAAATAATGTTTGTATACCAACATCCTTTATAATAGTTAAAGATTAAAAATAATGTTTGTATACCAACATCCTTTATAATAGTTAAAGATTTACAACATGATATGTTATTAGGAACTCTATTTTTACACAAAATCCAACCATTTTCAGTAACATCAAGTGGTATAAAATTAAGAATAGAAAATAAAGAAGTTAACTTTAATTTTATTAATAAACCAAAAACCATATATTTAAATCAATTAATTAATTTGGTAGAACATAAACAAACTTTTATAGGACAATTAAAATCAGAAATTAAAAATTTAAAAACAGAACAAATAATAAATACTCCATCATTTCAACAGAAAATTAAGATGTTTCAAGATCAATTAATTATCAAATGTTGTTCTGAAATCCCATCAGCATTTTGGGATAGAAAAACTTATCAAGTTTCTTTACCTTACATTAATGATTTTAATGAAGATAAAATACCCACAAAAGCCAATCCTTCACAAATGAATGAAAGATTATTAAAATTATGTAATCAAAAAATAAAAGATTTGTTACAAGAGAAATTAATAACCCTATCTAAATCTCCATGGAGCTGTATGGCTTTTTATGTAGAAAATGCAGCAGAATTAGAACGAGGAGCCCCTAGACTTCTTATAAATTATAAACCACTAAATAATATTTTAAAAACAATAAGATATCCATTACCAAATAATAATGATTTAATAAAGAGAATAACCAATTCAGTTATCTTTTCAAAATTTGATTTAAAGTCAGGATTTTGACAAATACAAATTACAAATAAAGATAGATATAAAATAGCATTCAACACTCCATTCGGACAGTATCATTGGAATGTTATGCCATTCGGTCTAAAAAATGCCCCATCAGAATTTGAAAAAATGATGAATGAAGTATTCCATCCTTATTATGAATATATCTTAGTATATATAGATGATATCCTTATATTTTCTAAATCAATTGATGAACATTGGAAACATTTGTATACATTTCAATCTATAATAATTAAAAATGGATTAGTATTGTCTTAAAGAAAAATAAAACTTTTTCAAATAACTATAAACTTCTTAGGATTTCAAATACAGTATCAAACAATAACTCCTACTAATAGAGTTATAGAATTTGCAAATAAATTTTCTGATCAATTATTAGATAAAAAACAGTTACAAAGATTTTTAGGTTGTTTAAATTATTTATCAGATTTTTATAAAAATTCTGCAATAGATAAAAAATGTCTTTTAGAACTTCTTAAAAAAGATAAGCAATTGATCTTGACCCCTTATCATACAGAAGCAATACAAAAGATCAAGTTAAAAAAAGCTTTACCATGTTTACATTTAGCCAATTCTACTTATCCAAAAATCATTCAAACAGACGCCTCCGACATAGGTTATGGAGGAATATTACTTCAAAAAATCCCTGAAGGAAATGAACAACTTGTTTGCTATACATCAAGACTTTGGAATAACACCTAAAAGAATTATGCTATGGTTAAAAAGGAAATTCTTGCAATTGTTTTATCCGTTCAGAAATTTCAAGCAGATATTTTGAATCAAAATTTTTTAATAAGAGTTGATTGTAAGTCAGCAAAAGAAATACTTTTGAAAGATATAAAAAATCTAGTTTCAAAACAAATATTTGTTCGATGGCAAACTATTTTGAGTATTTTCGATTTTGATATCGAATATATAAAAGGAGAAAATAACTCCCTTCCTGATTTCTTATCCAGAGAATTCTTTGAAACCCTATAAATTAATTATTTGTTTCAGATTATCATAGATAAGGGTAAATCTCTTTACGCTTATCAAAGACAATAGATTCTCTCCATTATCCAGTTATCATCTAGTTATCTCTATTTCTCTCCATTATCCAGTTATCATCTAGTTATCCCTATTATCATCACCACCATCTCTCTCATCTCCGCCTTTCCCATTCTTTAAGAAATTTTTAAAAAGCTTATCTTTCGACCAGCTTGTTAAAATTAATGGATCCCGGAATTTGCGATCCCCTTATAAATAGGTTTGTAGATGAATTGTATAATTTTGGTCTTCAGCCAGATGTCCAAATCGACAAGCCAATAAAGTTTTATGCTGATCATGCTTTCAATTGGTCCAGCGATGAAGAAAAGGCTTTTATAACTCTTTGGACTTTATTTGGGTGCCCAAAAATAAAAATCTTCATAGACATCAATAGAATTGATAACACTTATGTCTACGAAGGACTTTGGAGGACTCTAAACAATCAATTTCTATCTTAATATTTTTAGATAACTATGTTTATTTAAAAATAAATGAAAACCAGAATCAACCAAGAATGAAAATCCAGTTCAAATACCATCATCATCAAAAGCCACATTAGACACATCAAGTCTTATTCTTCAAGAATTGAAGAAAATGCAAGAAGAATCCAAGAAAATGAATGCATAACTTCAGAGAATTGAAGAATCTCAATCTGCCTCATCAAGAAATAATTCCAGATCATGAAGGAAGCTCACGAGCCCCTGAGTATATCATCGACCTATATTAATTCAGTGTTTATTCGAGGCCCATGCCAATAAAGCTTATTCGGGCCCATGCCTCTATATTACTAATTCAGAATTCGAGGCCCATGCCAATTCATTATTCGAGGCCCATGCCTCGGGCCTACGCCTACCATCACCAGGCTTATGCACGCCTCGGGGACATGCCAATTCGGACTACAGGCCCATGCCTCCGGTCGTCAATCAAGTTTATCAACAATCGTTATTCAAGCTTATCTGTTGGGAAATGTGCCCTAGGTCAATCCATTATCGATCTTTATGAATACATTTTAGTTAATAAAATAGAGATTTTTTTGTTGTTTATTATAATTGATTTGCATGTTTACATTATAATAAGATCCATGGGTATTTATAGAAATATCCTAAATGTCCCTGATCGATTATTATCTTGGGAACTATAATGAATTAAGACTAGTGTGAGTCTTGATTGATGATCATACGATGATCATACGTATAGAATACGAATCAAGATCATGAGTACTTGTTAGGGAACAAAATCTTGGGCCAGGCCCGCTATGAGAACATCACATGGATTAAGTCATAGTTGTTTCTCATGATAGGTATATTTTCAGTCCTCGACTTGAGATTACAGAGACTTCAACATTAGGAATACGATGATTTGACGCAATCAAACGTTGTCTTTAACAGGATGATTATAAAGGTTGTGATTGGTTCTTGTGTGAATAATGTGGTGAAGTTGTGTAATCGAGATAGAATTTGTCCCTCTCATATAAAGAGAGATATCCGAGTGGATCCTCGATGTGTTATTTGTTAAAAGGCCTAGTCTAAGTGAATTGATATTGATCAATGTCACTTAGATGTTTTCGATCTACCTAGAAATCGAGACTAGTACGATTGAACATGTTGGATGACAATTCCATGCCTTATGTTTGATCAAAAGGATATCGTGTGACAAAAGGATGTTATATACACTATTGATTAGGTTATATCGATTTGATATTCGTACAACTTGGGTAGTCATAATGTCTTGCTAGAGGCGCTTATGACTTGTATACCAAAATGTGTTTTGGTACTTTATATGACGTTGTATGAGCCTATTAGGTCGCACACTATTTGAGAATGGTTTTGCGAGATTTTAAGATGGTTGAGAAAAATGAATTTTATATGATAAAATTCATAATGCGAAACGTCCTTGTAGTGTATTACACTTATACTTCTTTAAGTAGGGGTATATGTGTAATTTACTTTAAATCTATATCTGAGGTTGTATAAATAGGCGCTTTGAGTTAGAATACAAGTACGAAAGATTATTAAAAGGCGAAACTCTATTTTGTTTGAGAAACGACTTAGAGGTTTTTGGTATGTTACGGATCGTTTTGGAGAGAAACAAAAAGGTTTGGTATTCTCTCGAAGCTAGCACTTCAAATCTCGGCGCCGTTCGTGTGTGGACTACGATAGAGGCGTTCGTCGTTGTGCGCCTTAGAGATCGATTAACCTTGAGAGAGGTATTGCGGCGAGGTATGATTAAGTTTTCATAGTTTAAACATGTTTTAATGGAATCGATTCGGATCTGTTGGGGTTTTCTCAAAATTGTTTTGTAATCTCATTTGCGCATGAACCCCAAAACCCAGCGGTGGTATCGAGCCTTCGAGTTTGATTCCATTAAACTCATTGCATGTTTCTTATGATATATGATTGAAAGCATGTTCATAGTTGATGTATATGTGATATACATAAGTTTTCTATGAGATTCATTATCATGTTTTGTGTATATGATACATATATTCACGATTTAATTGAAATTAGTTTCGTACATGCTAGTAACCATGTTAGGTTAATTTGAATAATTTTAATGAATTGAGTTTCGTGTTCTATGATCCATGACACCATTAGGTTCGATTGGGATAGTAGTTCATGATTCAATTACATGTTTGTGGTTATTTGGATGAAGATCGAAATTGTAAATAATTAATTTTTGAAATTATTTATTGATGTTGTTATATCTATTTTGTTATGAAGTCTTTATTTGATAAAGATAGATAACAAATTAGAATTGGAGATAAATATCAAGAATCTTGTTATTAGTGATATACTAGGATTCAAATATCTTAAATCCAAAATAAATAATTAATTTTCGAAATAATTTATTTATAAATAATTAATTTTCGAAATTATTTATTTATCTTGTTATATCTATTTTGTTATGAAGTCTCTATTTGATAAAGATAGATAACAAATTAGAATTGGAGATAAATATCAAGAATCTTGTTATTAGTGATATACTAGGATTCAAATATCTTAAATCCAAAATAAATAATTAATTTTCGAAATAATTTATTTATAAATAATTAATTTTCGAAATTATTTATTTATCTTGTTATATCTAATTTGTTATGAAGTCTCTATTTGATAAAGATAGATAACAAATTAGAATTGGAGATAAATATCAAGAATCTTGTTATTAGTGATATACTAGGATTCAAATATCTTAAATCCAAAATAAATAATTAATTTTCGAAATTATTTATTTATCTTGTTTTATCTATTTTGTTATGAAGTCTCTATTTGATAAAGATAGATAACAAATTAGAATATGAGATAAATATCAAGAATCTTGTTATTAGTGATATACTAGGATTCAAATATCTTAAATCCAAAAAATAAATAATTAATTTTGAAATTATTTATTTATGTTGTTATATCTATTTTGTTATGAAGTCTTTATTTGATAAAGATAGATAACAAATTAGAATAGGAGATAAATATCAAGAATCTTGTTATTGGTGATATGCTAGGATTCTAATATCTAAAGTCCTAATTGGATTAGGATAAGATGATTAGTTAGATGTGGGCCTGGGTTAATTAAAAATGTTTTAATTGACTTAATTTTGGATAAATTAAGGGGTAAATTTAGTATAGTAAAATCAGCGAAAAAAATATGATTTTCTATAGCAAATTTCAATTTTCGGAATTGAGATTTGTCTTCTAAAAAAAAAAAAAAAAAAAAAAGGGCCTTTGCGCCTTTGTTTCCCCCCCATTGTGGCCGGTGGGATCATAATCTAACTAATCTAGCGCACGGAAATTCTTCTATTAGTGAATAGCATAAAAATTTCCTAAATTGTTTAGTGGTTCTACAAATCAATAAAATATATGATATTTCATTGTTTAATTAAAATCACTAAAACTGAATAAAATCCCTCTATTAAATCTTAAGTCTTGTGCCATCCAATTTTAAACACTTGTCAAGGCCTCGATCGCACTAATATAGTTTCGACCATAGTTGGGTGTATTGTGTTATCTTGGTGAGATAAGTTAGGTAAGAGTTACCTAAATGTTTAAATTGGTTCGACTTAATAAAGCTATCAAAATAGTTTTGGGCTTTAGGCATATGATGAGATAAAAACATGCTAATACATAAGATGTCTCATATCTCATAAAAAGATCTAAAAATTACATAAGATGTAATTGGTAGCATTACCTACCTAAATAATCTAGTTACGTGTTTCATGCCATTTGTCATAGAATTAGGTGAAATATGGATTTTAGTCCCCTAAATAAACAGTATGTTTTACGAGGGTTGTTAATTTAGTGGGAGTCTATTCCTCTATACTAAAATAAACTCTGCATAATCTTTATTGTAGATTAATGGCCTCTTCAAGTAACAATAATCCCTTGTCGCTGCGATCTATCCTTGAGAAGGATAAGCTATACGGGACTAACTTTCTTGATTGGTTGAAACTTGAGAATCGTTCTCAAGCATGAGCATAAGTTGTATGTCTTAGATGCTCAGATCCACTGAGGACCCACCGATCAATGTTACGAAAATTTGTGAAGGATGCGCATAATAAGCATGTCAACGATTCTGCGATGTTGCATGCATTATGTTGGCAACTATGGTTCTGAACTTGAGAAGGACATGGAACTAATGGAAGCCTACGACATGGGCATATGTATTTGAAGGAAATGTTCCAATAGCAAGCTAGGCAAGAAAGGTTCGAGACGATCAAGAACTGCATTCTTGTAAGATATTTGAAGGTGCGTCAGTTAGTCCTCATGTTACGAAGATGAAGGGCTATGTTGACCAACTTGATAGACTTGGATTTCTCATAAGCAAGAGTTGGCTACGGATTTGATCCTAAATTCATTACCAGAAAAGTTACTCACAATTTGTGATGATGATTACAATATGAATAATATGGAGAAATCAATTTGAGTTGCATTTGATGCTCAAAACTACTTGAACAAAATATCAAGAAACCCCTAGTAATGTCTTGATGGTCCAAAAGAAAAAGGGAATGAAGAAGAAAGGCAAAGGCAAGGCTAAAGTTGCAGAAATTGCTGCTTTGCACTTGTCGCAAAGCTTGTGGAACAAGTCAAGCCCGACTTGTTCTGCTTTAAAACACCCGAAAAGAAAAGGAATGGAGTTTACGAAAGGAGAAATCGAACCTTATTAGATATGGTTCGATCTATGATTAGTCATGCGGATCTTCCTATATCCTTTTGGGGTTATGCATTACAAGCTGCAACTTTCACTCTAAATCGAGTTCCTTCTAAAGCGGTTGATAAAACACCATATGAGATATGGTACGGGAAGAGACCTAGTTTGTCTTTTCTTAAGATTTGGGGTTGTGAGGCTTACGTAAAGCGACAAGTCTCGGAAAAACTAACACCTAAATCGATAAGTGTTTATTTGTAGGGTATCTAAGGAAACAAAAGGATATTACTTTTATAATCCGTGAGAACAAAGTGTTTGTTGCTCGGTATGGTGCCTTTATGGAAAAACAGTTTATTTCAAAAGACACTAGTGGGAGAGAAATAAATCTTGAAGAAGTTCAAGAATCACAAATAAACAAATGACAGCTCTTGGAAGTTCAACAACGTTACGAACCAGTTGAACCTCGCAAGTGACACAAGGCCCAGCGTAAATCTGGTAGGGTAAGACATGAGCCGAGAGAGATTCGGATTTCTCATTGCGATAGTCGTGATGTGTTGCTTATAGATCAAAATGAGCCCACCACTTATCGGGAGGCTATGTCTGGACCGGACTCAGATAAATGGCTAAGTGCCATGAACTACGAAATGCAATCCATGTATGATAACCAAGTTTGGAACTTGGTTGATTTACTGAAGGTGGTAAGACCATTGGATGTAAATGGGTTTTCAAGAAGAAAGCGACATGGATGGCAAAGTGCATACTTTCAAAGCAAGACTTGTAGCAAAAGGTTTGAGCGGACTCAAGGTGTTGATTATGATGAAACTTTTTCGCCATGATAGCCATGCTTAAATCCATAAGAATTTTAATTGCCATTTTGCATATTATGACTATGAGATATGGCAAATGGATGTAAAAACAACATTTCTTAATGGAAAGCTGTTTGAGGACGTGTATATGACACAACTTTGAAGGTTTTGTACATCTGAGAATTCTAGGAAGGTATGCAAGCTTCAAAGATCCATTTATGGATTAAAGCAAGCTTCTCGGAGTTGGAATCTTCGTTTTGATGAAGCAATCAAGGATTTTGGTTTTATTAAGAACGAAGATGAGCCTTGTGTATACAAGAAGGTCGGTGGGAGTGTAGTTGTTTTTAAGTGCTTGTATGTTGATGATATATTACTCATTGGAAATGACATCCCAACATTGCGAGTGTCAAGTCTTGGTTAGGGAAGTGTTTCTCAATGAAAGACTTAGGAGATGCGAGCCTATATCCTAGGGATAAGGATCTATAGGGATAGATCTAAGAGGCTAATCGATTCTAAGTCGAGTGCTTACATAGACAAAGTGCTTGAATAGGTTCGGTTTGCAAGACTCTAAAAGAGGATTGTTGCCAATGTCTCATGGCATAAGTCTCGCAAGAATCAATGTCCTAGGACAAATGATGAGCGAGGCCGTATGAATAAGATTCCATATGCATCTGCTATTGGATCTATCATGTACGCCATCTTATGCACTCACTTTGATGTATCATATGCTTTGAGCACTACAAGCGGATATCGATCGAGATCCGAGGTGAGAGTCCTTTGGATAGCGATAAAGAACATCCTTAAGTACTTAAGAAGGACTAAGGAAGTGTTCTTGGTCTATGGAGGTTTTGAAAATGATCTAGTTGTAAATGGTTACACGAGATGCAAGTTTTCAAGCGATATAGATGATTTTAGATCGCGATCTGGATATGTGTTTACTTTGAATGGGGTGCGATAAAATTTGGAAAAGTTCGAAGTAAGAGGCGTGGCGAGATTCTACAAGAAGTGAGTATATTGCGGCGTCCGATGCTGCAAAAGAGAGCGATTTGGATCAAAAAGTTCATTTACGAACTAGGTGTGGTTCCAAGTATTGTTAACCCTGTTTGTTTGTATTGTGACAATAACGGGGCAATAGCACGGAGCCAAGGAACCTAGATCACACCACGAGATCCAAACATATACTCGGCGTTTTCATCTCATCGGAGAAATTATTGAGAGGGAGACGTAAAGATTTGCGAGTACCTACTAAAGACAACGTTGTGGATCCATTGACAAAGGCTCTTCCCACAAGCGAAACATGATGGTCATGTTAGATCATTAGGCATTAGATGCATGAATGATTGGCCACTAGAGCAAGTGGGAGATGTTGGGAAATGTGCCCT
This sequence comes from Stephania japonica, assembly GCA_039657345.1. Taxonomy (NCBI): domain Eukaryota; kingdom Viridiplantae; phylum Streptophyta; class Magnoliopsida; order Ranunculales; family Menispermaceae; genus Stephania; species Stephania japonica. Next base: position 26,689,145 of record CM077558.1, on the reverse strand, counting down.
AGGTCAATCCATTAACGAGTCTTTATGAATACATTTTAGTTAATAAAATAGAGGATTTCATTTTTGTTTATTATAATTGATTTGCATGTTTACATTATAATAAGATCCATGGGTATTTATAGAAATATCCTAAATGTCCCTAGTCGATTATTATCTTGGGAACTATAATGAATTAAGACTAGTGTGAGTCTTGATTGATGATCATACGATGATCATACGTATAGGAATACAAATAAAGATCATGAGTACTTGTTAGGGAACAAAATCTTGGGCCAGACCTGCTATGAGAACATCACATGGATTAAGTCATAGTTGTTTCTCATGATAGGTATATTTTCAGTCCTCGACTTGAGATTACGAGAGACTTCAACATTAGGAATACGATGATTTGCGCAATCAAACGTTGTCTTTAAGCTTAGGATGATTATAAAGGTTGTGATTGGTTCTTGTGTGAATAATGTGGTGAAGTTGTGTAATCGAGATAGAATTTGTCCCTCTCATATAAAGAGAGATATCCAGTGGATCCTCGATGTGTTAGATTTGTTAAAAGGCCTAGTTAAGTGAATTGATATTGATCAATGTCACTTAGATGTTTTCGATCTACCTAGAAATCGAGACTAGTACGATTGAACATGTTGGATGACAATTCCATGCCTTATGTTTGATCAAAAGGATATCGTGTGACAAAAGGATGTTATATACACTATTGATTAGGTTATATCGATTTGATATTCGTACAACTTGGGTAGTCATAATGTCTTGCTAGAGGCCGCTTATGACTTGTATACCAAAATGTGTTTTGGTACGCAACGTTGTATGAGCCTATTGGGTCGCACACTAAGAATGGTTTTGCGAGATTTTAAGATGGTTGAGAAAAATGAATTTTATATGATAAAATTCATGACGAAGAAAACGTCCTTGTAGTGTATTACACTTATACTTCTTTAAGTAGGGGTATATGTGTAATTTACTTAACCGTCATATCTGAGGTTGTATAAATAGACGCTTTGAGTTAGAATACAAGTACGAAAGAATTATTAAAAGGTCGAAACTCTATTTTGTTTGATGAAACGACTTAGAGGTTTTTGGTATGTTCTGGATCGTTTTGGAGAGAAACAAAAAGGTTTGGTATTCTCTCGAAGCTAGCACTTCAAATCTCGGCCGCCGTTCGTGTGTGGACTACTGATAGAGGGCGTTCGTCGTTAGCGGCGCCTTAGAGATCGATTAACCTTGAGAGAGGTATTGCGGCGAGGTATGATTAAGTTTTCATAGTTTAAACATGTTTTAATGGAATCGATTCGGATCTGTTGGGGTTTTTCTCAAAATTGTTTTGTAATCTCATTTGCGCATGAACCCCAAAACCCAACATTCAAAAATTTTTGTCAACTCTCGTTTCAACTCTCTTTCTTTAGTTTCAAGCAACTAATCAAGGTTAGAGCGATTGATCCATGTGAAGATCACACAAGTCACAACTAATCATGGAGTAGATGCGTGTGATTAAGTCTATACTAAAATCGATGCATGAATCCTTTTTCAAAAAATCTGTTTTGACTCTTTAGAGTCTGAATTTATATAAAGATTTTTTATTTTTTTACAAATATTAAAGGAGAGTTATAAGTTGTTATTTTAAAATCATTTATTGATTGAGGATGACTTTAAATAAAAAATTTCAAAAACTCCATAGAAGTACGGACTCTAAGAGTTCAAATAGCACTGCTATTTTTTTTGAATAGTTATGGATGCATGAATTTGTGTAAATATATCATAAATAAGAAGGCTTCAAAAAAAAGACTTAAATAAGAAATTAAATTAGGGTTTATAATTATGAAATAAAAAATATTAAGATAATCTTTTTAGAGGCACTCGAGATAGATATTCTATGTTGATGTCTATCCATCTTGCATCGATGTGCGTTAGCACAAATGTCGATGTGAATAAATAGATGCAATCAAGTGAATAAATAGAATGTAATTTTTTTGGTGAACAAAGACCCATTTTATATTTTTGAAATGTTTTCTTGCTTGCTTTTTTTTTTGTAGAAGCATAAGTTGAGGTTCCAATGGAGTTGAAATGAAGTCATTACGAGAATACATGCTATTGAGATAAGAAGATCGATGCAGCACTGATGTGACTCCCATTAATGGCAGTAATGTGGCTTCTGATGATGATGAAACTTGAGCTGGATTTTCATTCTTGGTGATTCTGGTTTCTTTTCATTAATCTTTAAAGATGCTTCTTTATAAGTTTTGGAGGGGGCATTATACCAAATGATGGAGAGAATTTGGTATGACTTCTTTTTAAGAGAAGTAATGTCAAACTTATCCCACCATTTGACATAAATTTCTCTAACCAGATGGGGAATGGAATTTCCTTCAATATTTTTCATTGATGTGGTATTGTAATTCCATTTTAATATCCAAGGTATTGTATACTTAGACATGAACAAGAATAAGTTTAACCCTTCCTTTTTGTAAAATGCTTTGACATAAGGAGGAAGAATTGCTTCAATTGGGCCAAATCGAGGTAGACACTCGTGATGAATCCAGGAAGGAAAGTTACATAATATGGTTTTTTATACATAATATACCATGAATGACCTTCTGCTAGTTTTTTATAAAATAGTATGACTTTCCAAGCTTCAATATAATCATTGTAACTTACTGGTATTGTAGTCTGTTCTTCTGAATTTCTGATATTCTTTAGAGCAATTGGTTGATGAAAGTGACAAGGCATTGTAACTAAGCCATGTTGCTTAGACTAATCATTACTTGATAAGACTTTGAATTTTGAATTTTGAATAGGCAATTTCTTGAATTGGGCTTTTTGAAATGATCAAGAATAAGCGAGCCTATTTGTGAAAGTATAGCTTCATAAAACTTTATTGAAATATTTGGCCTTTTTGGGATGAAATTATGAAGATTAGAAATTATGGCATTGACTTGATTTTCTAAATTGAGGCTATGATGATGAGCATCTAGAAGATAAAGCGAGAAATAACTTTTCAATTGATAAGCTGGATCTTTGATTAGAATTGAAGAAATTTGGATTATTGTCTTGGCTAGATTATTATTCTTGGCTAAATAATGGAGAGAATTTATTTTTTCTTTGATAAGTGTAAAGAGATTTACCCTTATCCATGATGATCTGAAACAAAGAATTAATTTATAAATTTGAAACAAAGAATTAATTTATAGGGTTACAAGGAATTCTCTGGATAAGAAATCATGAAGGGAGTTATTTTCTCCTTTTATATATTCGATATAAAAATCGAAAATACTCAAAATAACTTTCCATCGAGCAAATATTTGTTTTAAAACTAGATTTTTTATATCTTTCAAAAGTATTTCTTTTCTTGACTTACAATCAACTCTTATTAAAAATTTTTGATTCAAAATATCTGCTTGAAATTTCTGAACGGATAAAACAATTGCAAGAATTTCCTTTTTAACGGTAGCATAATTCTTTTGGGTGTTATTCCAAAGTCTTGATGTATAGCAAACAAGTTCATTTCCTTCAGGGGTTTTTTGAAGTAATATTCCTCCATAACCTATGTCGGAGGCGTCTGTTTGAATGATTTTTGGATAAATAGAATTGGTTAAATGTAAACATGGTAAAGCTTTTACTTTTAACTTGATCTTTTGTATAGCTTCTGTATGATTAGGGGTCCAGATAAATTGATTATCTTTTTTAAGAAGTTCTAAAAGACATTTTTTATCTATTGCAGTATTTTTATAAAAATATGATAAATAATTTAAACAACCTAAAAATCTTTGTAACTGTTTTTTATCTGCTAATTGATCAAGAAATTTATTTGCAAATTCTATAACTCTATTGATAGGAGTTATTGTTTGATTTTGTATTTTGTATATTTTCAACGCATTTACAAGTTTCTGAAGAGCAAGAGCTCTCATTTTCTATTATTTCATTGACTTTCTTTTTATAGTTTTTTAAATGACATTTATTTGCATAATGACCTGGTTTTCCACATTTAAAATATTTATTAGTTTTATTTTTAGTAAATTTATAATTTCTCTTTTGGTGCTTAAATTTATTTCTTTTATTATTTTTATAATAAAATTCTTGATATATTAGTTTTATTATTAAATCTTCGTATTCTTTTTCTTTTTCTTTTATTATTAAATCTTTGTATTCTTTTTCTTCTATAATGGCTAGAATTGATAACAAAAATCCCCTAATTCTCTTGACTAGTCTTTTTTTCTTTATCTAATTGTCTTTTCAATTTGAGATCATTACATATTGACATTCCTATTATCTGTATTATTTGAATTATATCACCATATGTGAATATATTGTTATCTAAATTTCTACCAGGGCACTTGTTTCTTAATATTTGTCTAACCTTTTCTGCAAAAGAATAAGGTAATCCGGATACAAATCTTTATTTATAGAATCGGCATTGTCGAGATGATGCATATGTTTTAGTTAAAAATGTATCTTTATACCATCAAAAATCTGATAATGTTCTGCATCTTAGATTTTGTAATTGATCTCTAATTTTTTCTTCTATATGTCCTAAAGTTCCTATAAAATGCCAAATGATATTAGTTATTAAAGTTCGTACACCATTGAATTGTTCTCTTCCATGGTCATGTAACATAGGATTATTATTATCGTCTCTTGATATAGAATTTAGAACTTCAATTCTCTGTTCAGCAGATAAAGAATTATTCCACCATCCATGTAATTGGCCTGTAAAACCTACGAGATATGGCTCCTACTATATTAGGTTTGGATGATTTTTTAATTTACATGCTATTGAATAAGCTAACATTTGTTGCATTACTTGCATGATCTTATATTCGATAATCCGTCGATATTCCATTCATAAATTGAATCACCATCATATTTAATTTTTTTCTCACTTTTTTCTTCTAAAATCATATCTACAAGAGATCGTTTTGAATAATAAGGTTTACTATTCCATTTGTTATAATCTTTATGTTTTTTAGGATAATGAATTTTATTTATCTTGAGAATTTTAGAAAGGTGTGCAACTTAAGGGCTTTGATTATCTTGAGAATATTAGAAATGTGTGCAAGCTTAAAGGATCCATTTTTGGATTATACTAAGGTTATCAGAGTTGGATATTTGTTTTGATAAAATAATTAATGAATTAAGTTCATTGAATCAAAGGTAAACCTTGTGTATACATAAAGGTTAGTGGGAGCACAATTATACTTTCTGAATCTATATGTTGATGATATATTATTCATTAAAAACAATGTCCTAACCTTGAAGAATGCCAAGTCTTGGTTGAGGAAAAGTTTTTTAATGAAATTCTTAGACAATTAGGTATATATCCTTGTGATATAGGTCTTTAGAGATAGATTTAATAGGCTAATTGGTCTAATTAGAATGCTTAAATAGACAAATAACAGAAAAGGTTTCAGTGTGCGAGATTCTTAAAAGAACTCATACTTATGTCTTATAACATAAGTCTCAGCAAGACTCAAAGTCTTATGACTAATGATGAGTGGGACAATGTGAGTATGATTTTATATGCATTAGCTATGGGAATCATCACATATGCCTTTTATGTAACGGCCCAGCCCAGCGCCCAGGTTACCACTGGACCACTAGCTCCATCGGGGCGCACCCCACTGGCACTAGCACTGGCACGCTAGTTACAGGTAGGGTGGTACCAAGCCCTACCCCATCCGTGTCCCTCCATACGGTCTTTCGCCTCCCTCGACTCAAACCTGGGTCTTAAGGGATAAGATTCCAGATTTCACGAGTCGAGTAAACTGAGCTGGTTCAGCACGGAGGCACCGGATCCCATCAGAACTCCACAGTTAAGCGTGCCTGAGCGAGAGTAGTACTAGGATGGGTGACCTACTGGGAAGTCCTCCCAGCTCAGTGGTACTCGACTCGTGAAATCTGGAATCTTATCCTCAGGACCCAGGTTTGAGTCGAGGGAGGCGAAATACCGTGTGGAGGGACACGGATGGGGTAGGGCTTGGTACCACCCTGCCTGTGACTAGCGGTGCCAGTGCCAGTGCTAGTGGGGTGCGTCCCCATGGAGCCAGTGGTCCAGTGGTAACCTTGGCGCTGGGCTAGGCTGGGCTAGGCCGTTACATACTTTGCATTGAAGTTGATATGTCTATGCTTTGGTCAAAACATACATATATCTCAAACATTTCAATGAGGTCACAGGATATCTATTGATAACATTCTTAAGTACTTTGAAAGCACTTGAGAAATGTTATTGTCTTTATAGAGGTTTAAAAGATGTGAGTTTTGTAAATGTTTACAAAATGCAAACTTTCAAGCTAATATTAATTATTAATGAACGTAATATGGATATGTGTTAACTTCATAGGAAGATGCAGTGAGTTGGAAATGTTCTAAACTCACTCTAACAAAATTCTACAATATAAATTGAGTTTTAGCGGCATTTGATGCAACCAAAGCAAATGTTTAGATCATAAGGTTCATGATTGAATAAGGTGTGATTCCAAGTGTTGGAAGCAACGTTGAATTTTATTGTAAAACCAACACACAACTTTAGGTTATGGAACCTAAATCATATTATAGATCTAAACAATCACTTGAGCGTTTTGTCTTATTAAAGAAAGAACACAAAGATTAGCAGAACAACAATATTAAACAATGTACCAGATACATAAATAAAATTCTTCCACTAAAAATGCATTAAGGTCACACAGTATTGGATAAGTGTAGGATTGGACCAAGTGCAAGTGAAAAATCTTGGAAAATATGCCCTAGGCCAATTCTGTAAATATTGTTCAACTATTATAAATAGATACATGTTTCTTTTATAATAGTATGCATGAATAATTATTGTATTATTCTAAATTACCGTAGTCAGTTATGATTGTGGGAACAATAATAAATTAAGACTAGTATGAGTCTTGATTGATAGTCATGTGATGATTATGCGTATACAGATACGGATCAAGATCATGAGTATTTGTTGGGAACAAATATTGGACCGTCCCGCTATGAGAACGCTACATGATCAATGTCATAAGTGATTCTCATGATAGTTAAATCATTTAATCCTTTGACTTGAGATCACCAATGACTCCAACATTAGGAGCACAATGATTTGACACAATTAAACATTGTCTTTAACCAGATGATTATAAAGATTATGATTGGTCATTGTCCGACTAATGTGTGGAAGTATGTGATCAAGATAAGATATTTCCCAAGGGCAGGTTCTTACGTGTTACTCACCCGGTTAAGCCACTTTGGAAACACCACTTCCCGTCCGATTGGGTCCCTTGATATGTTAGACTGATAAATTGTCATGTAGTGAATTGATTGGATTAATTTCATTTGATAATTTCAATCTACTTGAAGATCGAGACTAGTAGATTGAACTATAAGGATGACATTCCATGTCTTAAGTTCAATTAAAAGATATCGCATGACAAAATGATATGATATACACTATCTATTAGGTTGTATCGATCTATTGATCTTCATGCATCTTGGGTAGTCATAATGTCTTGCTAGAGGCCGCTTATGACTTGCGTAGCGAAAAGGGTTTTGGTTCACTGTCAGCGTTGTATGAACCTATTAGGTTGCACACAAAGAATGGACTTGCGTGATTTAATATTATCTAGGTTGATGAATTTTTATTTGATAAAATTCAATTTTGAAGATTCTAATTAAATGTCCTTGTTTGACTAGGATTCAAAACTCTCTTACATTTTTAGTGTGACTAGAAAGCTAGTCTCTTAGTAAATCATATTTTGAATAGAACTCTAATTGGAATTAAAGTATGACTTTAATTCTTATTTGAGTTTTACATAAATTATAATTCTTATTAGATTATTTAGAGTTAGACTTTATATAAGACTCTATTTAGAGTCTGACTATGAGATGAAGTTCTTTTACAACTCGACCTATTAAACTATAAATAAGACATTATGGTCACAGTTGTATGTGTCTGAGACTTTTCTAGAGAGTATTTGTGAGAATTTTCCCTAGAATTTTTGGAGCTAGCACTTTGGATCATGATCATCCGTTCGTGTATGGATTTATGATAGAAGACTTCGTCTCTGGCAGCATCTTGAAGGAATTGATCAACACTAAACAGGACAGACATGGAGTTGTGCTTGTTAAGGTATGGTTTTTCTTTTTTGATATATCAGTTTAATAGAATCAATAGCATCCTGGTTCAAGAATATTTTGAAAGGATTCAAAAATTATGCAGCGCTTGATCCCCGAAACCCAACAATGAGGTCCTCAGCTTCCAATTCATTATCGTTCTCATTTTGGTCATCATTAATTAACAATCCTTTTCCGTTTTTCTTTTTTTGGGGACAAGATTGTCCAGCCAATCTCTTCCTTTTTCATGAATTACTCTTGGTTAGGACATATACCCATTTTCCATGCATTCTCTTGTACCCCATCTACGTTAAGTGAAACTCACTAATAGCATCATGCCTATCATCCAAAGTATTTTGTTGTTCTTCTTGTGTTGGAGATGGGCCTCCACCTTCTATCCACAACTTGTACAAATGGTTCCCATAGCCAGACCCCTCGACATATCTGTAGTAGTCTTATAAATTATGTTCAAAATAACATGTGCTAAATCAACTAAGACCCCATTCAGTACTGCCTAAACAAAGAATATGTCAAAATGGCTAATGCATGTCCAACCCTCAATTCTAGGAATAAGGATGTAGACAACTTGTCATTGCACTATACACGCTTCAACAGTTAGCTTAGAAAATACAGATTTGTTCTCAGTAGGGTATCTACCTCCACACAACTGCCTTACTGCCTTCGTAGGGTTATAACTTCTAACCATTTTCACTAGGTCGCAAGAGTCATCGATGCAATACTTTCCTACAGGCAAGTCATACACTTTTCTAATCAAATGCAAGTCAATCGTAAATTGCCACGCATATATGTATGAACTGAAAACAGTATGGTTTTCATTGACGGGGTGCAAGTGTGCATAAAGTAGACATGCATAATTTTCATGAATAGGCAGCTTCACAGTCACAAAATCAAACCAACCAATTTCTTCAAACATACTACTGACACGAAAATTTGCCTTATCAAAATAATCAAAGTCTAACCTATGTGTAATCAATGAAGTCCTTAACATGAATGATGCTTCCCTTGCTGTGATGGTCTTTGCAATTTCAAGGGCCTTCTTATGCATGTTGATAGCACTGGATTCTACATCTCCATCATTTTCAAGAATGAAAGGGTTTTCATAAGTTGTCTTTGGTAGGGTAATGGTGGTTGCTTTATATTTCATAGTCTTTAGCCTAGTGCTAGAACGAGTCACTTTCCTAACCTTCTTACTGGGGCCTTTGTCAGTGGTAGTCTTTTTTTTAAGCTTTGGGACCAATACTTGCTTTTCTGTAGAAGTATTAGATCTGGTTTCCTTCTTGCTGGGCCTCCTACTAGTTACTTTCAACCTTCTTGCTAGGGAAAACTTCTTTGTTTGTGCCTTCAAAAGGTGCAGATGTAGCAGCAACAACACAATAGGTCCGGCCTTTAGTGATGGTGTGATCAGTGTGCTTGATGTAGATTTGGCCTTTGTCAAAGCAGTGGATTGTGGGGTTTTTGCTGATGTTGTGGCTAGTAGTGTTTTTGGCTTCATCTTCCCCAGCAGATCCCTATTTCCCACTATATTGGGCATAGATTGGGTGGTGGATATGGCTAATGGAGTCGGTTGTGTGGTGGATATGGATAATGGAGTTGGTTGTGTGGTGGATCTCGCTAATGGAGTCGAATGTCTCACTTCCTTCTTCCCTTTTGACGCAATAGACTTAGGGTTTTCAGATGTAGATTTGGATGCATTGTATGTGCTATTCATCTTCTTAGGGTTTTCAAAATTATTAGGGTTTAGAGTAGATCAGTTATGTTGGTGGAGAACGATCGGGTTGGTGGAGAACGATGATGATGGTTTAGGGTTGACTGGTGAGGAGTTATGAGGACTAGTGAGGAGTTAATGGGTCTGTTGCCACCCCACCATCACTAACTTCAAAATTCAACTCTGACTACCCACTAATCCCACTTTAAGCACCCTAATTATCCGCCCAATTACCCTATCTCACTTAAATTCAAAATTTGAAATTTAAACTTAACCACTTTAATCACACTAATTATCCACCTAATTAACCAGTAAAATTTATTAAGGATTACATGTCACACACATGTTACACACATAACTATAGAAACATTGTTTTGTCCAACCAGTAAAATAGATTGCATGAAAAGAGTGTCACGCATGAACAAAAGTGCTCAAAATAAGTGTATTATATACTAATGTAAAATGTAACTATCCCTTGAAAGAAAAATGTGTGCATAGGGTTAAAGGTAAGTAAGATGTGACTATCCCTCAAAAAGAAAAGTAACATGTGACTCAACCTCGACAAAAAATATAGAGCCTATACGACGAAAAGTAACTAATTTGTGCACTAAGCTGTGAGGATTGAAGCTAAATAACATATGACTATCCTTCGAAAAGAAAAGTAACATGTGACTTAACCTCGACAAAAAATAGAAAGCCTATACTACGAAAAGTAACTAATTTGTACACTAAAGCTGTGAGGATTGAAGCTAAGTAACATGTGACTATCCATCAAAAAGAAAAGTAACATGTGACTTAACCTCGATAAAAATATAGAGCCTTCATAGTATCACTTAACTAAGCTAACAAAAAACTTAGCTTGATTCTGTAAATGGTGGTTGTTGGCTCAGCCCTCGAACATAATCCTATGAAGCCATTGGCATCGCCCAATCTTTGGTGTTTACAAACATGGGGTCTCCTATAATAGCCATGTCAATCTGAAAGAATGTCAACATGTATATGTTAAAAGACCGACAAAAATGTGTAAGTACTAATATTAAAGTAATGCATAAATACACTCACTATGACTACATTTTTCTGCCTGCATATCTTCTTTTTCTCCATCTTTGTCATTGTATTTCTTCACCTGTATGATTGCCTTGTTAGCGATGCAATTACAATAAAAAGTTAAACAACATGTGATATTAATTAATAGAATTGAACAAGTCTCATTTAACTACAGTAACACTCTACCTTCTTTGCTTGTTCCTTCTTTATAGCTATCTTTCCACCTCCTTTCTTTCTACTTCTAGGACACCCCTTTCATTTATGAGGCGTTGGGTCTTTCAATGGTAGGGTTCCCTCACCAACAACCTTGATAAGACAGGCAATATTCTCTACTTCATCTTCCAATTCCATTAGTCACTCTTGCAACCTCTTAATTGTCCTAAAAGCTAACTTCATCTTCTTAACACTTGTGCTACCAAAATCAGCCATTGTTGCACAATGAGATAATATTGCATCATAACGGTCCAGAACTGTACTGGCGGTGCAATCCAACTCTTCTATGCATTTCTCTGGAGCGTAGATATGTGTGAAATTTTTTCTCTACCTGTCCATTATGTATTTTTTAGGAATCATCATAATGTCTAGCTCTTAGTGACGTAACTACAAAAAATGCCTCTAAACTCAAACCCCCGACTCATGTAATAAAACTCTTCCTTTTCCTTGTTGTGAGTTACCATAAACATTCGGGGGTTGCTACTATGACATCCTAGAGGAATAGTGAGGTCTCTCACATCGTATGTACAAAAGTTGGGGTAATCCATATCCTTATTCACCTTACAATTCAGTCTTTTTCTCTCTTCTTCTTGAAATTTATGAAAAATTCTATCAGCATACATGGCATGAATTTGGTTAATATATCGGACGTCAGACAATGTGCCACGATCCTTATTATAGCAGATAATGTCATGCTTCTCCTCTTTTTCTTTTTTCTTTCTATAGCCAAGTCATACTCAGATATAAATTGCTTCAATGAGGTCCCCACGTTCAAATACCCATTAAAGAAAGCATTGACGCTCTCGCTCCTTTAAGTTGTAGACATCCCTGCCCAAAATGTATCCTTCACGTACACTGGAACCCATTTGTGCCTTATTTCATATAGAGTGCGCAGCCACTTGTGACTACACTCCCTAAATTCACATTCTTCCATCATGAGAGTCCAAGATTCTTTAAATTCACCTGTAGTTATGGAGTCATACACTGCATTCTTCATAATCCGAGTGATCTTTTCTCAATCTTTAAGTCCTGCAAGTTTATCAAGCAACATCTTCATGATATGCCACAAGCACAGTCTATGCTTCGCATTGGGAAATATTTTTGCAATAGCACCACCTATAGATGGGCACTGGTCTGTAATAATGGCTGGTGGATCCTTTCCCATACACTCTAACCAAGTTTTAAATCACCATTCATAACTATCCATGGCCTCATCAGCAAGAAGGGCACAACCCAATAAAATCGAGTGGCCATGATAGTTTACCCTGACAAATGGTGCAAATGGCATGTCAAACTTATTGGTTAGGTAAGTTGTATCAAATGTAATCACATCTCCAAAGTACTTGTAAGCGTTCTAGACCACGAGTCAGCCCAAAAAACATGCATGAGTTGATTATTCTTACCAACTCTGATTGCGTCGAAAAAACTCATTGTTTTTCTATCTTTGTAGGAAGTATTGAAGTATTGCCTTCACATCACCATCTCCAAGTCTAAGTCTTCTTTCTACGTCAATGTGATTTCTGATATCTTTTTCTTTGTATGAAAATTGACCAATCCCACCAGCACGCAATGACTCTGCCATAAATGACTTGCACACATAAATTCCTGCTTTATCATAAACCACCAGCCTTTTCATTATTGTATTGCTAATAAATTTGTTGCACTGGTAGAATCTAGACTTCCTTGGGCTCACTGCATGATTGTGTTCTAGGAAACACCATGTCACGTGCCACTCACCATCATCGAGGAATAAACGTACAACCATTCTTGTTTTGCATCTGGTCCGTGAATATAAACTAGTATATTTCTTGTCATCGATGTACCCTTCCTTACAACATGTAAATACATGCTTGACAATAATGTCGTCTTTTCTTTTAGAGGACCTTATTTTGATTCTAATTGCCTTACTCTTTGCATATCTCTTAAATGCTAAATGCGTGTCATCATGACTGCTAAAGGTCATTCCAACTTGAGGGACAACAACTTCAACATCCTCATCCTCCTTACCATCACCTTCAACATCACTAATCTCATCTTCAGAATTCACTTCAATTGTTTCTTGTGAAAATGGATTCGACTATGCAATGACCTAATGAAAATAAAATTGTATCATCATACACAATTGTTATTGGCTATGGTTCAGAAGAAATACAAAGTTGGTTCACAGGAAATTTATTGAGCTGCTAAACCTAGCTCAGTAAAGACCAGCTGAACCTGCTAAACCTAACTCAGTAAATATTTTTTGAACCTAAATGTAAGTAAACCTTTTGTGTATACATATTCACCAAGAGTAAATGCATTTCCATAAAAAAAATGTGCTTCATAACCCTATTTGCTAACCCCATGTACTATAACATACAATCCGACATTAAAGGTGGCATTACATTTAATCACCCACATTCCTGAACCAATAAAGTGAGAGCAAAAAAGGAATTTACGTACCATTACCTCTGGCTTCGTCTATGGTTCTTTCTTGGACTCACTGTAGTTCTTCCTTGGATTTCACTTCAGTCAGTAGTGTAATGTCCACCTTTAATGATGGTCCCAAAAAACTAGTTCTCTTGATGCAACAGAGCTTCTGTGAAGATGAGGAACAGGACTACATGTGCTAGAAAAGGGGTGAGTGGGTGGTTTTGTTGTATAGCGGTGTCTGAATTTGGCGCCAAAATTGAATCTCCTGCTCAAAAAAAATTGGTGAAAAAATTGATATGAAATAGCCAGTCTCGTCTGACAAACATCTGACAATCCGTACACTACGCAGTCACATCTCCGCAGAAGGTACCGACCGAAGCGACAATTTAAAAAAAAAAGACAAAAACTAAAAACTTGATCAACTCCAGCTTATGGGACCCGAGTAGAACCCGGCCAGGACACATCAGCGGGTGCGCTGACCAAGTGCCCTGACCGGGTCATTCTAGCATTTTGGTATTGTAAATATGCTAATTTTTGGCTGGTTGACTTTCAGAATTTTGACAATTTAACATGACCCAAAATGGGTAAAAACTCATTGTTGTCTAGTTTTGCATGTTCCCTACATGGTTTTTAGGATCAATTCGTCAATTATAGGCTAAAATAGACAACATTTTAAATATGCTAATTTTTTGTTGCTTTAATTTCAAAATTCTAATGATGAAGTTTGGTGTGAAATGGGAAAAAAACTCATTACCGTCCCGTTATGGACGTTCCCTATGTGGATTTTAGGCAGAATTCCTCGAATTTTTGCAATAATAAGCTTTGAAGGTCAATATTGTAAATATGTTAATTTTTGGCCAGTTGGATATCAAAGTTCTAACGATGTAGTTTGATGAGAAATTGGTAAAAACTCATTACTGTCCAGTTTGCATGATCCCTAGGAGGATTTCATGCAAAATTCATCAATTTTTTGTTATATAAGCCTTAAAGGTCAATATTTTGAAAATATGCTGATTTTCAATCGGTTGAATTTTAGAATTCTAATGATATAGCTTGATGTGAAATAGGCAAAAACTCATTATCGTTTGGTTTTTCACGTTCCCTACATTGATTTTCAGCACAATTTGTCGAATTTTTGCTAAAATAAGCCTTGAAATTCATTATTGTATATATGTTTATTTTACAAATGATTGAATTTCATAATTCTAATAAAGTAGTTTGATTAGAAGTGGGCAAAAACTCATTACCGTTGAGTTGCGCTATAGTTTAATGCAAAATGGTTTGAAACTTATTACCGTCCAATTTCGCACATTCCCTATATGGATTTTAAGCACAATTCATCAATTTTTTTGCTAAACTAAGTCGTTTATGGCCATATTATAAATATACTAATTTTAGTCGGCTAAATTTCAAAATTTTGAAGATGTAGTTTGATGCAAAAGGGGCAAAAACTAATCACTATTTAATTTCGCATTTTCCCTATTTGGATTTTAATCACAATTCGTCGATGTTTTGCTAAAACAAGCCTTAAAGGTCAATATTTGAAATATGTTGATTTTCGACAGGTTGAATTTCATAATTCTGATGACGTATTTTGATGTAAATTGGGCAAAAACTTATTACCGCCTAGCTTTGCACATTCCCAACAAGGGAATTCGGTTCAATTCGTCAAATTTTTTATAAAATAATCCTAGAAGGTCAATTTTGTAAATAAACTGATTTTCGGCCAGTTGAATTTCAGAATTTTGACGATCTAGTTTGATGCAAAATATGCTAAAACTCATTACTGTTGAGTTTCGCTGTAGTTTGATGTGAAATGAGCAATAACTTATTATCGTCCATATTCACATATTTCGAACGTGGATTTTAGGCACAATTCGTCGAATTTTTTCTAAAATAAGTCTGGATCAATATGGTAAATATGTTGATTATTGGTAGGTTGAATTTTAGAATTTGTTGATGTAGTTTGATGCAAAATGGGTAATATTTCATTACTAGCCTATTTCACACATTCACTACGGGTATTTTAGGCACAGTTCGTCAACGTTTTGCTAAAATACCTTTGAAGGACAATATTATAAACATGTTGATTTTCAACCAGTTGAATTTTACAATTCCAATGATATAGTTTGAAGTAAAATGGGCAAAACTCATTAACGCCCAATTTTGCACATCTCCTACACATGGATTGCACACTTTATCCATTTTTGGCTAAACCAAGCCCTATATGGTAATACTTTGAATTTGCTGATTTCAGCCTGTTGAATTTCAAAATTTTAACGATGTAGTTTGATGAGAAATGGGCAAAAACTTATCACTTTCTAGTTTCGCACATTCCCTTCGTAAATTTTATGGACAATTTGTAGATATTTTGCTAAAACAAGCCTTTTTTTTAAATATGCTGATTTTCGTCTAGTTGAATCTCAGAATTCTAGCGTTGTAGTTTTATGCAAATTGGGCAAACACTCATCACTATCCAGATTCTAGTGTTCATTATGTAACGGCCCAAAGTTAATTAGCCATTATTAATGACGTGTTTGCAGACGTGGCGGATAGCTCATATGCTCATGGGACCCACAAATATGTCAAGGCGCGCTTGGAGCTTGGTAAATAGATAAAATTTTGTGTTGTTATGCTTTAATTTACGATGTTTATTGGCAAATAGGTTATTGGCATCGCGATGTGTATTAGTGATTTTATAATTGACATGTGAGGTTGTGTGATGGGCATTCGCTCCGATTAGTATGTAAATTCAGGAATCGGGTACCGAATGATAGTGCACTAGGTTGGGAAACTAAATACAAACAATAAATGATAAAATTCATTAAATAATTAGTTAAATAACGTCATATATACGTTCATAGTGCGAGAGTACATGGGGATGTGAGGTTAAGTGCGGAACTCAGGTATTGGATTGCCCGAGGGTTTTAGTGTTTTATTGAACAAAAGCAAGTCAAGAGTTGGTTTGTTAACACATTTGTGTCCATGGGATTGAGTCTTGGGATATACAAGTGAGAAGGATGAATTGTAGCCTATAAATATCAAGATTTCTCATTTCTCTCCAACTTTTCTCTCTCCTCTCACACACTTGGACGAAAATGGTAGTGGTGTGAAGGGGTTTTGTGAGTTTGGATTGGTGATTTGGAGCTCAAAAACTCGAGGAAAGCGAAAACAAAGGTTAGATCTTAGATCTAATTATCCTCTTCTACGATTCAGGGTAATTTTCTTAGGTGTTGACATGGGTTTTGAGAATCGATTTGAGCACACCAGTTTTGGAAGGTGTTGGTATGGATTTTTTATTTGTTTTAGAGCATTGGAATGGGTTTGGTTATTGAGTTTGTATAGGTTATGAAATTTTGGAAAAAAAAGGTTTTAATGGTTTTTGTCGGGGTTTTGGTTTTGGATGAATTTGGTCAAGGGGAGGTTGTTGTGTGAGTTTTGTTAAGGGTTTAACAAGTTGTTGGGACGAAAAGCATGACGAAAGGCCGAGGGAGTTCAAAAACCAAAGAAAACCCTCTCTGCCTCAAACGCCGCCAAGCGCGCCATGGGGTTTAAAAGCCCACGGTGCCACTCGCGGCGTCTAGAGCAGAGACAAAATTATGAAAATGAGGAGTGGTGTTTTGAGTGACGTCGTGGGAGGAAATGAACGTGATGAAGCTGCCACGGCTTCCAGGACGTCGTGGACATGTCGTGGAGAACTGAACAGATGGCATCCTAGGCGGCATCTGAGACAATTTCACAACTAAAATTTTTAAAATAAATTTACCGATTAAGGTTTGACTTAGGGACCTATATGGTCAATTTGGGGTGTTCAAAGGGTAATTTCATCAATAATTTGGGTATTGAGACGTTTGGGGTTAGATGGAGTGTAGCTTAAGGTGAGTAGTATCCTAACTGAAATTACTTGAGTATTTACTTCTTTTGGCATTTTTAATTCAATTTCTTTCATTTCAATATTCTACTCTGGTTGTGGTTATATGGACAGACGTTGAGCTAGGTTCCCTCCGTGCCATTCTAATGTGTATGTGCACTACACCATAGCATGTTGCTAATGATCGAGCTCGGTGAATAGGACGACCCGAGTGTCAATCGTTTAACGTGTCGGTGCGTCGTTGGTGTAACACCAGACATCGAGTGGATCCAGATACTGGCCTTGCTTGAGTCGGACTCGTCAGTAGTATTCTGTGGAAGAGTTTGAAGTATGGCGGTAATCTGACCCTAAGCTTTAGGAACACACTTTGAGCTTTAACTATTATCTATTCATGCAACTAGTGCAGTTGCCTGTATTTATTCTCGCATGTTTATTTATTTGCTTTATTTAAATTCTTGTATTTACTTTCAGTATTGCTCACTTAATTTCCTTGGGATTACTCACTCTGGACTCATCATCTGCCTTTTGTGATGGATTAAGTGTAGATCCTAGTACGAGTAGGGTTAAAGGCAAGCTTCCACAGTATCGCTGCTCAGAGACAAAGTGCCTGACTCGTACGTTTGTATTATATATATTTTGTTTTCATTTTGGCTTTGGGATTTGTGAGATACCTTATATATATTGATCTTTTGTGACATCAGAGGTATTTATGGTTTTATATGGGTTTTCTACATTAGGTTTATGGTTTATGATACACATTTATGGTATTATTATAGGAATAAATGTGTTAGTAAGGCTTCAGTTGCGTTAATTAGAGGATTATATGATGACTTCTAATATAATTTGATTTCAATACAACTAAATCAGTAAATTGTTAATTAATAAGGTTTAAAAAGATAAAATGAAGGATATAATCCAATGTAAAGCTCATCTGTCGTTGGTAAGACAGATTGTAGGTATACATTGGCCCCCGTGGCGGTTTGTTTGGAAAATGGGTCATTACATTTTGGTAGCAGAGTGAGGCTCTGATGATTTCTAGGTTTTCTAGACTTAAATTTGAGGTTAAAATTTGGGAAAAAACCTGATTATAAACCTATTGAATAAGCTTTAGATGAGGAAACCCAAAAGACTTGCTTAAAGTCCTAGTTGGGAAACGATGTGAAATGAGTAAAAATCAGAATTATACGTGTTACGTTTTTTTGTTATATATTACATACGATACACGTATATTCGTATTGAGGCACGTTCTTCAATGCAGATATCGATGGACGGGCAGCCTTTATATATGACTCAGTCTGAGGTCGAGGATACTAGTGATCCGACTAGACAGACATTGACGTTAGTGTCATTAGCGTGGATAGTTGACGATAGGTTTGCACAGTTGTTGGATTTGTTGAGAGCTCGTGAGACTGCGAAAACTCCTACTATAGTTGTAGTTGCACCGATGGTTATTACTCCTGTAGTTGTTGCTCTCACTACTGTTGGGACTCAAGGGTAGGCTGCAGTATCTGAGACACATGCAGAGAGGTCTATACCAGTGGCTGTTTCAGCTGAGACTACGTTAGTTGTGACTCCTTCGACTACTGAGTAGCCTGCTGCGGCATCTGGTATAGACTGTGGAGTCACAACTAACGTAGTCTCAAATGAATCTTCAAGGAGTTTGATGACTGTGGAGGCAAGGAAGTTGAAGGATTACCTTATATTCTCTCCATGATACTTCTATGGAGCAGGAAATCCAAAGTCAGCTGGGAGATGGTTGTTGGCTCATGAAAGATTACATGAGATGTTGTCTGTTGAGGAGGTTGATATACCTAGATTGGCTAGTTATTGCCTGAGATCTGCTATTGCTGTGTGGTGGACCATTTATAGAGCGATACATCCTGCAGTTACTACCTGGATAGATTTTCGAGTGTTATTCATGGATGAGTATATACCTATGGAGGTCAAGATTCGATTGAGAGAGGAGTTCTTAACACTAGTTTAGGGTGATATGTTTATTACTGAGTACATGGAGAGATACATATATCTGTTGTCCTATTTTATGGATCTGGCAGCGACCAACAGGTTGCAGATATATTATTTTGTCCAAGGACTAGATGAGAGGATAGCTACTAAAGTTGTTTCCAATGGAGTGAGTATTTTGGCTCAAGTTTATGACAGGTCTCTTTCTCAATAGACATATATTGTATAGAGGGATGGTAGATTAGCTCTTTGGACTGCACTACAGGGTCAGCATAGTCATCCAACTCAGAGTTCTCGGTCTAATCAAAGGCTGAAGAGACAGAGTAGAGATCAGAGCCGATAAGGATAGGGCCAAAGATCTCGTCGAGGTGATTGGCAGTCTGATCATGGTCATAGAGGCGATAGAGATCGTCGGGATGATCGGGGATGGACGTGATGATCGTGAGGTAGCTTATCTGCGGCCTCTACACCTGTTGATCGGCCAAGACAATAGCAGAGGTAGGAAAGAGGCCAGAGTCAAGCTAAGAGTCAGAGGACTATTGGCAAATCAGAGAGTCGCACATGTTATCGATGTGGTCAGGTGGGATATCTTGTGGCGAAGTATACCAGACCAGCGCCAGTACCATCACAGATTGATCAGGCCAGAGATAGGGCCCAAACAGCTGATTTTAGGGTTGCACAGCGAGACCGAAAAGTAACCAGATAGCTTGTTGAGGGTATGTTATCTGTCTGTGGTACTTTTATGCATGTCATGTTTGATTCTGGCAGCACTCTTTATTTTATATCTAGACACATCGTAGGATTGTCAAGTTTATGTGCACAGACCTTAGATACACATCTTGTTCTCAGTACGGCACCTGGGGATAAGATTTACCCTAATCGAATTTGCTGAGATTATGTGCTTGAAATAGAGGGACATCAGTTACCAGCTAATTTTAGAGTATTAGAGTACCTGGAATTCGATGCGATGTTCGGTATGGATTGGTTATCTTCTTATCACGAACAGATCAACTATTTTTGTAAGACAGTGACATTTCATGTCGAGGGGATTCTAGAGTTTTCATTTGCCAGAGTTGCGCCAGCATTACCTATCACTCGAGGCAGACTAGCGACATTACAGGAGATGGAGCCGTACGCGGCTATAGTGGAGCCAAAGTTTAGGACAGTGATTAGGATTAAGGATGTCCCTGTGGTTTGTGAGTTTTCAAACGTGTTTCTTGAAAATTTTTTAGGATTTCCACCACCGAGAGCTGTTGAGTTTATCATTGAGCTGATTTCAGGGACTCAACGAATTTACAACAGGTCGTATAAGATCTCAGTATCGGAGCAGGAGGAGTTGAGGACCTAGTTAGAGGAGTTACTATGGAAGGGATTCATTCACCCTAGCATGTCAACTTTGGGAGCTCCAATTCTTTTTCTGTAGAAGGACGGCTCGATGCGAATGTGTGTGGATTACAGGAAGTTGAATCAGGTGACGATTAGGAACCGTTACCCACTTCTGAGGATTAATGACTTGTTCGATCAGTTGGCATGAGCCAAATTCTTCTTGAAGATTGACCTAAAATCAGGATACCATCAGTTGAGGATTCGAGAGGGAGATATTGAGAATATCACTTTCAACACATGTTAC
Organism: Stephania japonica; assembly: GCA_039657345.1. NCBI lineage: Eukaryota > Viridiplantae > Streptophyta > Magnoliopsida > Ranunculales > Menispermaceae > Stephania > Stephania japonica. The sequence goes on along the minus strand of CM077558.1, from coordinate 26,668,184 downwards.
TAGTTGTACGAGTTTACAGTCATGTCATTTGGGTTGACTAACTCGTCGGTGATCTTCATAGATCTGATACACAGGGTGCTCAGGCCATTTTTTGATCGATACATCAAAGTTTTAATCGACGACATCTTGATTTACAGTAGGACTCGTGTGGAACATGAGAGGCATCTCAGGGAGGTGTTGGCGACACTGAGAGTGCAGTAGCTTTACGCCAAGTTCAGCAAGTGTGCGTTTTGGCTTAGTGAAGTCAAGTTTTTGGGGCACGTCATCAACAATCAGGGTACATCAGTTGATGGTGACAAGATTTAAGCTATCATTGACTAGAGGACACCTGAGTCTGTTTCTGATATATAGAGTTTCCTGGGTTTAGCAGGATATTACAGGTGCTTCGTACATGATTTCTCACTTATTGTAGCGCTGATGATGAGGTTTACCAAGAAGGATGTCAGATTTGACTGGTCGCAAGAGTGTGAGGATGCATTCTGGGAGTTGAAGAGACAGTTGAATTATCTGCCAGTTTTGGCATTACCTGTGGCAAGTAAGAGTTTCTCAGTTTATACAGATGCGTTGGGCAGGGTTGGGTTGTGTGTTAATGCAGGATGGACACCCAGTGGCCTATTTATCACGACGATTAAGATCTTACTAGGAGAGCTATCCAGTGCATGACTTGGAGCTTACGGCGGTCGTGTTTGCACTGAAGGCATGGAGGCATTACTTGTATGGTTAGAGATTCATAGATTTTACCAACCACCAAAGTTTGAGGTACATGTTCACTCAGAGGGAGTTGAACATGGGACAACAAAGATGACTCGAGTTACTGAAGGACTGTGACTTCCTTATTAAGTATCATCCGGGTAAGGCAAATGTCGTAGCTAATGTGCTAATCAGGAGCGGGATCGAGAATCAGACGGGACTACAACATATGACACATGAGCACATGTTTGAGGTTGCGTCGGTGTTATATGTGACATAGTGTATTGTTGAGCTACACATGCGGCCTGATACGAGTTCCCACGGTGTCTCTAGAGCGGGTTACTGAGTTGTAAAGAGCTGAGGGCCGGTATTTATGGATCAGTGGACTCGCTCAGGATCCGGGATGCACAGAGTGGTCTGAAGGTTCAAACTTGTGCTTGAGACACAAGGGCTGTTTGTGGATACCAGAAGTACCAGAGCTCAGGGACAATATTCTCGAGGATGCACACCGGTCGCAATTTACAGTTCATCCTGGTCGGACCAAAATGTATCACGACTTACAGTGATTGTTTTTCTGGCCAAGGATGAAAGCTAACGTGGGGAGATATGCTCGAAGTTGTCATATTTGCCAGCTGGTGAAGGTTGAGCACAGGAAACCAGTTGGGTTGCTACTGTCGCTGCCCATTCCTCAGTGGAAATGGGAACACATGACTATGGACTTCGTTAGTGGCCTACCACAGACTACGATGAGACACGATGCAGTTTGGGTAGTTATCGACTGGTTGATGAAGTCAGCACACTTTATATCGATCGCCATGAGATATTCGATTACACGATTGAGCACTATTTTTGAGAGATAGATTGTTAGATTGCACAGTGTACCGGTCTTCATTTTTTTGACAGAGATTCGAGGTTTACTTCGAGGCTTTTGGAGAGTATGTAGGAGTAGTTTGGCACTCGACTACAGTTCAGTACTGCGTACTATCTTCTGATCGACGGGCAGTCAGAGTAGTTGATTCAGATTCTCGAGGATATGCTCAGGGTGTATATTCTACAGTTTAGTGGACCGTAGAGGATTATCTGTCATTGTGCAAGTTTGCATACAACAACAGCTATGCCACCATTCGAGGCACTATATGGTAGGCCCTGTAAGTCATCAGCATGTTAGGCAGCACTGGAGGATACAACGGCTATAGGACCTGAGGTTGTTGGGGATCACACTGAGAAGGTGAAGCAGATTAGACACAAACTTCAGGCGGCGCAGGATAGACAGAAGAAATATGCGTATAGGTATCACGAGGATCTGAGCTATGAGGTTGGTGATATGGTGTATTTGAAGGTTTCTCCGTAGAAAAGGCAACAGAGATTCGGCATTAAGGGGAAACTGGCACTGAGATTTGTTGGACCATATAGTGTCAAGACCCACGTCGGTAGTGTAGCGTATGAGTTAGAGTTACCATTACGGTTAGCTGGGGTACATCCAGTATTTCATGTTTCGATGTTGAGACTGGCTAGGTTGGGCTAGAGACCTATGGTTGATGTCAGGCAGGTAGAGGTACAGTCTGATGGAACATATGAGGAGCAGGCAATTTAGATTATAGATCGTAGAGTGCAAATGTTGAGGAATAGGGAGATCCCAAAGTGATTAGTTGATTATTTAATTTTCAGGACAAAATTTAACCTAGTAGGGAGGAATCGTAATGGCCTAAAGATAATTCGTCTTTATTAATGACGTGTTTGCAGACGTAGCGAACAACTAAGATGCTCATGTGACCCGCAGATAGGTCAGGACGCTCCTGGAGCTAAGTAAATAGTAAAATTTTTGTGCTATTGTGTTTTAGTTTGCGATGTTTATTGGTAAATAGGTTATTGGCCTCGCGATGTGTGTTAATTATTGTATAATTGACGTGTGAGGTTGTGTGATGAGCATTCGCTCCGAATAGCGTGTAAATGCAGGAACGAGGTAGCAAATGATAGTGCACTAGGTTGGAAAACTAAATACACATAATAAATCATAAAATTCATTAAATAATTAATTAAATAACGTCGTATATGCGTTCGTGGTGCAAGAGTACGCGAGGGACGCGAGGTTACGTGCGGGACTCGAGTATTGGAATGCCCGAGGGTTTTAGTGTTTTATTGAACAAAAGCAATTCAAGAGTGGGTGTCACACATATAAGTCACATTAAGATGGACTTATTGACCCATTTGTGTCCATGGGATCAAGTCTTGAGATGTACTAGGTGGAAGGATGAATCGTAGCCCATAAATATCAAAATTTCTCATTTCTCACCAACTTTTCTCTCTCCTCTCACACACTTGGACGAAAATGGTGGTGGTGTGCAAGGGTTTTGTGAGTTTGGATTGGTGATTTGGAGCTTAAGAACTCGAGGAAAGTGAAAATGAAGGTTAGATCTTTTATCCACATCTTTTCTACGATTCGAGGTACTTCTCTCGGGTGTTGATGTGGGTTTCGAGAATCGATTTGAGCATATCGATATTGGAAGGTGTTGCTATGGATTTTTGATTTGGTTTTTAGTATTGGAATAGGTTTTGTTATTAAGTTTATATGGGTTATGGAATTTTGGGATAAAACTATGTTTTGAATGGTTTTCGTCAGGGTTTTGGTTTTGGATGAATTCGGTCGAGGGTAGTTGGTTGTGTGAGTTTGGTTAAGGTTTAATGTTGTTGGGACGAGCGCGAAGCACGACAATGAGCTAAGGGGGTTCCAAAACTCAAGAAAATCCTATCTGCCTCAGACGCCGCCAGGCGCGCCGTAGGGTTTAAAAGCCCACAACGCCACTCACGGCGTTTAGGGCAGAGGCTAAATTGTGAAAATGAGGAGTGGCGTTTAAAGTGACGACGTGGGAGGAAATGAACGTGACGACACTGTCACGGCATCCAGGGTGTTGTGGAGAACTAAACAGACGGCGTCCTCGACAGCGTTTGGGACAGTTTCACAACTAAAATATTCAAAATAAATTTACCGATTGGGGTTTAACTTAGGGACCTATATGGTCTATTTGGAGAGTTCAAAGGGTAATTTCATTGATAATTTGGGTATCGAATAATGAATTACAAGGTTTAAGAATTTATTTGATTTATCGGGAATTGATGATTTTAGGTTGATTTATCGGAGATTGCACACACATTGTGGCGTGATTTGGCGACGTTTGGGTTAGTTGGAGTGCAGTTTGAGGTGTGTAGTATCCCAACTAAAATTACTTTAGTATTTACTTCTTTTGACATTTTGAATTCAATTTCTTTCATTTCAATATTCTACTCCGGCTGTGGTTATATGGACGGATGTTGAGCTGGGTTCCCTCCGTGCCATTCTAGTGTGTATGTCCACTACACCATAGCATGTTGCTATTGATCAAGCTTGGTGAATAGGAAGACCCGAGTGTCACGTTGTGCAACGTGTCAGTGTGCCGTTGGTGTAACGTCGACCATCGAGCAAATCCAGATTCTGGCCCTGCTTGAGTCATACTCGATGACAGTATTATGTGGAAGAGTTTGAAGTATGGTGGTAGTCTGACCTTAGGCTCTAGGAACACACTTTGAGCTTTAACTATTATCTATTCATGCATGTAATGAACGTAGTTGCCTATATTTATTCTCGCATGTCTATTTAATTGCTTTATTTAAATTTTAGCACTTTCTTTCAGTATTTCTCACTTAATTTCCTTGGGTACTCTCTCTGGACACGTCATCTGCTTTTTGTGATGGCTTGAGTGCAGATCCTAGTACGAGTAGGGGTAAAAGCAAGTTTCTAGAGTACCGCTGATCAGAGACAGATTGCTTGACTCATATGTTTGTATTATATATATCTTGTTTTTATTTTAAGTTTGGGATTTGTGAGATACCTTATATGTATTGATCTTTTGTGACATCAGAGGTATTTATTGTTATATATGGGTTTTCCACATTAGTTTTATAATTTATGTTACACATTTATAGTATTATCATCGGAATAAATGTGTTAGTAAGGCTTCCGCTGTGTTAATTTGAGGATTATATGATGACTTAACATATGATTTGATTTCAATACAACTAAATCAGTAAATTGTCAATTAATAAGGTTTAAAAAGATAAAATGGAGGATATAATCTAATGTAGAGCTCAGTTGTCGCTGGTAAGACACATTGTGAGTTCACATTAGCCCTTGTGGCGGTCTGTTTGGAAAATGGGCCGTTACACATTATGTGGATGTTAGGCATAATTAATCGGGTTTTCTTTAAAATAACCCTTGTAGGACAATATTATAAATATACTTATTTTCGACTGGTTGAATTTCATAATTTTAACAATGTAGTTTGATGTGAACAGACCAAAAACTCATCATTGTCCAATTTCTCACATCCCCTACGAGGTTTTTCAGGAACAATTTGTCGATTTTTTGCTAAAATAAGCGTTAAAGGTCAATATTATAAATATGCTAATTTTCTATGGGTTGAATTTCAAAATGATGACGATGTTGTTGGTTGTGAAATGGGCATAAAATTATTACCGTCTAGTTTTACACGTTCCCTACACTGATTTTCGGCACAATTTCGGCCACTTAAATTTTTGAACTTTGGCAATGTAGTTTGATGCAAAATTCGCAAAAACTCATCACTATCCAATTTCGCACATTCCCTACAAGATTTTTAAGAATAATTTGTCAATTTTTACTAAATTAAGCCTTGAAGGTCAATATTATAAATAAGCTGATTTTTCGTAGGTTGAATTTTCAAAATTCTGACTTTGTAGTTTGATGCGAAATAGCCAAAAACTCATTACCGTCCAGTTTTGCAAGTTCCCTATGTGGAATTTGGGCATAATTCATCAAATTTTTACTATAATAAGCCTTGAAGGTCAATATTGTAAATATGTTAACTTTTGGCAGATTGCATTTCAAGATTTTGACGATAAAGTTTGATGAGAAATTGGAAAAACTTATTACCGTCTAATTTCATACGTACACAATAGGGTTTTTGGAAACAATTCATCATTTTTTTGCTCAAAGAAGCCTTAAATGCCAATATTGTAAATATGCTGACTTTCGAGTGAATGAATTTCATAATTCTGGCGATGTAGTTTGATGCGAAATGGGCAAAAACTCATTACCATGTCGTTTCACATTTTTCCTATGTTATTTTTGGCCCAATTCGTCAAATTCTTGCTAAAATAAGCCTAGAAGGTCAATACTATAAATATGCTGATTATTCAATAGGTAGAATTTCAAAACTCTAACGTTGTACTTTGATGCAAAGTGGGCAAAAACTCATTACCATTGAGTTGCATTGTAGTTTGATGAGAAATTAGCAAAAACACATTACCATCCAATTTCGTACATTCCCTACGTAGATTTTAGCTACAATTCGTCAATTTTGTGCTAAAATAAGTTATTTATGATAGTATTTTAAATAGGTTGATTTTAGTCGGTTGAATTTCATAATTTCACAATGTAGTTTGATGAGAAATGTGCAAAAACTAATCATTGTTCAGCTTCATAAATTCCCTACGTGAGTTTTTTGCTTAATACGTCGATGTTTTGTAAAAATAAGTCATAATGGTCAACATTGTAAATACGCCGACTTTCTGCTCATTAAGTTTTAGAATTCTAAAGATATAGTTTGATGCAAAATGGGCAAAAACTCATTACCATCTAGTTTTACACATTCCCAACCAAGATTTTTTGAACAATTCATCGAATTTTTGTTAAAATAAACCTTAAAGTTCAATGTTTTAAATATGTTGATTTTTGGCTGGTAGAATTTCAGAAGTTCATTACCGTATGGTTTTGCATTTTTCCTATGTTATTTTTGCCCCAATTCGTCGAATTCTTGCTAAAATTAGTCTTGAAGTTCAATATTGTAAATATGCTGATTTTTCAGTAGGTAAAATTTGAAAACTCTTACGATGTAGTTTAATGCATAGTGGGCAAAAACTCTTTTCCGTCGAGTTGCGTTGTAGTTTGATATGGGCAAAACACATTACTGTCCAGTTTCGTATATTCCCTAAGTGGATTTTAGCTACAATTCGTTGATTTTGTGCTAAAATAAGTCGTTCATGACTATATTTTAAATACACAGATTTTAGTCGGCTGAATGTCCGAATTTGCTGATGTAGATTGATGCGATATGTGCAAAAACTCATCACTGTCCAGTTTCACAGATTCCCTACGTGAATTTTTTACATATTACGTCGATGTTTTGCTTAAATAAGCCTTAAAGGTCGTTATTGTAAATATGTTGACTTTTGGCCTGTTAAATTTTAGAATTTTAACAATGAAGAATGCAAAATGGGCAAAAACTTATTACCATCTAGTTTTGCACGTTCCCAACCAAGATTTTCAAAACAATTCATCAAAATTCGATAAAATAAGCCTTGAAGTTCAATGTTTTAAATATGTTGATTTTTAGCTGGTTGAATTTCAGAAGTTCGACGAAGAAGTTTGATGCGAAATGGGAAAAAAACATTACCTTCGAGTTTCGCTGTAGTTTAATATGAAATGGGCAAAAACTCGGTTTCATCCGAATTTACACATTCGTTATGTGAATTTTAGGGACAATTAGTTGAATTTTTGCTAAAATAAGCTTTAAAGATCAATATTGTAAATATGTTGATTTTTGGCAGATTGAATTTCTGAATTTTGACGATGTAGTTCGTTGAAAAATTTACAAAAACTCATCAATGTCCAATTTCGGACATTCCCTACGGAGTTTTTAGGAACAATTCATCGATTTTTTGCTAAAATAAGTCTTGAAGGTCAATATTGTAATTAAACTGATTTTGGTAGGTTGAATTGAAGAATACTAACGATGTAGTTTGATGCGAAATAGCCAAAAACTCATTACCTTCTAGTTTCGCACGTTTCCTATGTGAAATTTGGGTACAATTCATCAAATTTTAACTATAATAAGTTTTGAAGGTCAATATTGTAAATATGTTAATTTTTCGCCGATTGAATTTCAAGATTTTGACTATAAAATTCAAACAAATGAAAATCAACATATTTACAATATTAACATTCAAGGCTTATTATAACAAAAATTTTACAAATTGTGCCTAAAATTTTAGTAGGGAACGTGCAAAACTTGATGGTAAAGAGTTTTTGCCTATTTTATATCAAACTACATTGTAAGAATTGTGAAACTAGACCTAGTAAAAATCACCCTGTTTTTAGTATTAACCTTTAAGGCTTATTTTAGAAAAAATCGACAAATTGCCCCAAAAATCGTCGCTTGTCGTAGGGAACGTTCAAAACTAGATGGTGATAAGTTTTTGCCGATTTTACATCAAACTACAGCGAAACTTAACGGTAACAAATTTTTGCCCATTTTACGTAAATTACATCGTTAGAATTCTCAAATTCAACCGCCAAAATCAGCATATTTACAATATTGTCCTTCAATGCTTATTATTGCAAAAAATTGACGAATTGTGCCTAAAATGCACGTAAGGAATGTAACTGGATGGTAAGGAGTTTTTTGCCCATTTTGCATCAAACTACATAATCAAAATTCTTAAATTCAACCTGCCGAAAATCAGCTTATTTAGAATAATGACCTTTAAGGCTTATTTTAGCAAAAAATTGAGGAAGTGTGCCTAAAATTCGTAAGGGAACGTGCGAAACTAGGCTTACTGTAAGAATTGTGCAATTCAACAGATTGAAAATCAACATATTTACAATGTTGACATTCAAGGCTTATTATAGAAAAAATTCGACGAATTGTGCCAAAAATCCACGTAGAAAGTGTGTGTAACTGAACGGTAATGAGTTTTTGCTCATTTCACATCAAACTTCATCCACATAATTTTGAAATTTAACCAGGCAAAAATCAACATATTTACAATAATTACCTTCACAGGTTATTTTAAAAAATTGACAAATTGTGCTTAAAATCCACGTAGGGAATGTACGAAACTAGACGCTAATGGGTTTTTTCAATTTCACATCAAACTACATCATGAAAATTTTAAAATTCAACGAACAGAAAATCAACATATTTACAATATTGATATTCAAGGCTAATTTCAGCAAAAGAATTGACGTGATGTGCTTAAAATATATGTAGGGAAATTAGAAAACTTGATGGTAATAAATTTTTGGCCATTTTGTATCAAATTACATCAAAATAGGACGATAATGAGTTTTTGCCTATTTCTCATCAAACTACATTGTCAGAATTTTGAAATTCAAGCGGACAAAAATCAGCAGAAATATAATATTGACCTTCATGGCTTATTATAGCAAAAATTTGATGAATTGTGCCAATAATCCATATAGGGAACATATGTAATTGGACAGTAATGATTTTTTGGCTATTTTACATCAAAGTACATTGTTAGAATTCTGAAATTCAACCCGACAAAAAATTAACATATTCATTATAATTACTTTTACTACTTATTTTAGCAAAAAATTGAAGAATTGTGTTAAAATCCATATAGGGAGTGTCTGAAACTAGATCGTAACGAGTTTTTATCAATTTTACATCAAACTAAATCATGAGAATTGTAAAATCTAACTGACAGAAAATAAACATATTTACAATATTGACATTTAAGGCTTATTTTAGCAAAAATATTGACGTATTCTGTGTAAAATCTATGTAGGGAACTTGCGAAACGTGACGGTAATTACTTTTTCCCCATTTCACATGGAACTATAGCGAAAGTGGACGGTAAAGAGTTTTTGCCCATTTATCATTGAACTACATTGTTAGAATTCTAAATTTTAGCAAGACGAAAATAAGCATAATTACATATTGACATTCAAGGCTTCTTATAGCAAAAATTTAAGGAATTGTGTCTAAAATCCACGTACGGAATGTGCATAATTGAACAATAATGAGTTATTGCCCATTTCATATCAAACTACATCGTTAGAATTATGAAATTCAACTAGAAAAAAATTAGCATATATACAATAATGACCTTTAAAGCTTATTTCAACCAAAAATCGATGAATTGTAGAGAAAATCCATGTTGGGAATGTACGAAACTAGACGATAATGAGTTTTTATCAATTTCACATCAGACTACATTGTCAAAATTGTAAATTCAACTAATCGAAACTTGACTTATTTACAATATAGACCTTTAAGGCTTATGTTAGTAAAGAAATTTATGAATTATGCCTAAAGTCCAAGTAGTGAACGTGCGAAACTTGACGGTATTGAATTTTTGTCCATTCCGCATCAAATTACAGTAAAACTAGATGATAACGAGTTTTTGCCCATTTCACATCAAAATAAATTGTCAAAATTCTGAAATCCAACTGGTCAAAAATCACCATATTTACATTATTGCCATACTGGACTCATTATAGCAAAAACCAACGAATTGTGCCTAAGATCCACGAGGGAAATATGTGAAAGTGGATGGTAAAGAGTTTTTATCCATTTCACATCAAATTCTTGGTTTAGAATTGTAAAATTCAACCAGATGAAAATCAGCATATTAACAATATTGACCTTCAAGGCTTATTATAGCAAAAATTAGACAAATTGTGCTTAAATTTTTGGTAAGGAACGTGCAAAATTAGACGGTAAAGAGATTTTACCTATTTTACATCAAACTACATTGTAAGAATTTTGAAACTCAACCTGTCAAAAATCAGCCTATTTATAAAATTAACCTTGAAAGCTTACTTTAGAAGAAATCGACGAATCATGTCAAAAATCATCGTAGGGAACGTTTAAAACTATATGGTAACAGGTTTTTGCCAATTTCACATCAAACTACAACGAAACTTGACGGTAAAGAGTATTTGCCCATTTCACATCAAATTACATCGTTAGGATTCCAAAATTCAACCGCTGAAAATCAGCATATTTATAATATTGACCTTCAATGCTTATTATAGCAAAAATTTGACGAAGTTTTCCTAAAATGCACGTAGGGAACCTGCGTAACTGGACGGTAATGAGTATTTTGCCAATTTTGCATCAAACTACACAATAAAAATTCTTAAATTCAACGTGTCGAAAATTAGCATATTTACAATAATGACCTTGAAGGCTAATTTTAGCGAAAAATTGAGGAAGTGTGCTTAAAATCCAAGAAGGGAAAGCGAGAAATTAGGCGTTAATGAGTTTTTGCCTAACTAGATTGTCTGAATTCTACAATTCAACCGGCCAAAAATCATCATATTTACAATGTTGACCTTCAAGACTTATTATAGCAAAAATTTGACGAATTGTGTTAAAAATCCACGTAAGTAACGTGTGTAACTGGACATTAATGAGTTTTTGCCCATTTCAAATCAAACCACATTGTCAGAATTATGAAGTTCAACCAGGCAAAAAATTAACATATTTATAATAATTACCTTCACTGCTTATTTTAGCAAAAAATTGACAAATTATCCCTACAATTCACGTAGGGAACGTGCGAAAATAGACGGTAATGGGTTTTTTCCAACTTCACATCAAACTACTTCATGACAATTGTAAAATTCAAGTGACAAAAATCAACATATTTACAATATTGACATTCATGGCGTATTTTTGCAAAAAAATTGTCGTATTATGCCTAAAATCTATGTTTGGAACTTAGAAAACTTGATGGTAATGAGTTTTTGCCCATTTCGCATCGAACTACATCAAAACAGAGCGGTAATGAGTTATTGCCTATTTCGCACTAAACTACATGACAGAGATCTCAAATTTAGCAGGACAAAAATCAACAAATTTACAATATTGACCTTCAAGGCTTATTATAGCAAAAATTAGATGAATTGTGTCAAATATCTACATAGCGAACGTGTGTAACTAGACGGAAATGAGTTTTCGCTCATTTTACATCAAAGTACATTGTCAGAATTTTGAAATTCAACTAGGCAAAAATCAACATATTCACAATAACTACCTTCACGGCTTATTTTAATAAAAAAAATGACGAATTGTGCAAAAAATCCACGTAGGGAATACGTGAAATTAGATGGTAATGAGTTTTTTTCAATTTCACATTAAACTATATCATAAGAATTGTAAAATTCAACAGACAGAAAATCAACATATTTACAATATTGACATTCAAGGCTTATTTTCTCAAAATATTAGCGTATTGTGCCTAAAATCTATGTAGGGAACTTGTGAAATTTGACAGTAATGAGTTTTAGCCCATTTTGCATCGAATTATGGCAAAAGTGGACGGTAATGAGGTTTTGCCCATTTCTCGTCAAACTGCATCGTCAAAATTCTGAATTTCAGCAAGACGAAAATCAGCATATGTACAATATTGACCTTCAAGGCTTATTTTAGCAAAAGTTTAAGGAATTTTGTCTAAAATCCATGTACCGAATGTGCATAACTGGACAATAATGAGTTTTTGCCCATTTCACATCTAATAAAATCGTTAGAATTCTGAAATTAAACTAGACAAAAATTAGCATATATAAAATAATGATCTTTAGGACTTGTTTTAACAAAAAATCAATGAATAATGCCGAAAATCCACGTATGGAAATGTGTAAAACTAGACGGTAATGAGTTCTTATCAATTTCACATCTGACTATATCGTCAAAATTGTGAAATTTAACTAGTCAAAACTCGACGTATTTACAATATTGACCTTCATGTCTTATTTTAACGAAAATATTTATGAATTGTGCCTAAAATCCAAGTAGGGAATGTGCAAAACTTGACCGTAATAAGTTTTTGCCCATTTCACATCAAACTACATCGTTGAAATTTTGAAATTCAACTGTCTGAATATAACCATATTTACATTATTGTCATATTGGGCTCATTAAAGCAAAACATCGGCGAATTGGGTTTAAGATCCGCGAGGAATATGCGTGAAAGTCAATGGTTATAGCTTTTAGCCCATTTTGCATCAAACTTCATCGTTAGAAATGTAAAATTCAACCAAACGAAAATTAGCATTTTTATATCGAACAACAAATTATGCCAAAAATTTTGTTAAGGAACGTGCAAAACTAGATGGTCAAGAGTTTTTGTCTATTTTACATCAAACTACATTGTAAGAATTCTGAAACTCGACCTGCTAAAAATCACCATATTTATAATATTGACCTTTAAGGCTTATTTAAGAAAAAATTGACGAATTGTGCTAAAAATTATCGTAAGGAACATTCAAAACTAGATGGTAATAAGTTTTTGTCAATTTCACATCAAACTAAAATGAAACTTGTCGGTAACGAGTTTTTGTACATTTCACATCAGATTACTTCATAAGAATTCTGAAATTAAACTGCTGAAAGTCGGCATATATATAATATTGATCTTATTATAGCAAAAATTTGACAAATTTTGCCAAAAATACACGTAGGGAACGTATGTAATTGGATGGTAATAAGTTTTTTCCTATTTCACATCAAAGTACATCGTCATAATTTTGAAATTCAACCAGGCGAAAATCAACATATTCACAATAATTACCTTTACGACTTATTTTAGTAAAAAATTGACGAATTGTGCTAAAAAATCCACGAAAGGAATGTGTAAAACTAGATGGTAATGAGTTTTTTCCAATTTCACATCAAACTAAAACATGAGAACTGTAAAATTCTATTAACAAAAAATCAACATATTTATAATATTGATATTCAAGGCTTATTTTTGCAAAAATATTAACGTATTGTGCCTAAAATCTATGTAGGGAAATTACAAAACTTGACGGTAATAAATTTTTGCCCATTTCGCATTGAACTACAACTAAAGTGGACGGTAATGAGTTTTTGCCCGTTTCTCGTCAAACTACGCCATCAGAATCCTGAATTTCAGCAAGATTAAAATCAACATATTTGCAATATTGACATTCAAGGCTTATTATAGTAAAAATTTAAAGAATTGTGCCTAAATTCCACATACTGAACGTGCATAACTGGACAATAATGAGTTTTTTTCTTATTTCACATCAAACTAGATCATTAGAATTATGAAATTCATCTAGACAAAAATTAGCAAATATATATAATAATAACCTTCAAGGCTAATTTTCAAAAAAAATCGATGAATTTTGCCAAAATCCACCTAGGAAACATGCGAAACTAGTCTGTACAGAGTTTTTATCAATTTCACATTAGCCTACATCGTCAAAATTGTAAAATTCAACTAGTCGAAATTCAACCTATTTGCAATATTGACCTTCAAGGCTTAGTTTAGCGAAAAAAATTATGAATTGTGCCTAAAATCCAAGTAGGGAACGTGCGAAACTTAATGGTAATGAGTTTTTGTCCATTTCATATCAAACTACATGGAAATTGGACGATGACGATTTTTTGGCCATTTCACATCAAATAACATCATCAGAATTTTGAAATTCAACTTGACAAATTGTGTCTAAGATCCATGAGGGAAATGTGTGAAATTTGATGGTAATGAGTTTTTGCCGATTTCGCATCAAACTTTATCGTTAGAATTGTAAAATTTAACCAACCAAAAATCAACATATTTACAATATTGACCTTCAAGACTTATTATTGCAAAAATTTAAAAATTTGTGCCTAAGATTTTGGTAGGGAACGTGCAAAACTGGACGGTAAAGTTTTTTTTCCTATTTTAAATCAAACTACATTGTAAGAATTCTGAAACTCAACCTGTTAAAATTTGGCCTATTTATAAAATTATCCTTTAAGGCTTATTTTAGAAAAAAAAAAACAACCAATTGTTCCAAAAATCATCATAGAGAACATTCAAAAATAGATTGTATTAAGTTTTCGCCAATTACACATCAAACTACAATGAAACTTGACGGTAACGAGTTTTTGCCTATTTCACATCAAATTACGTCGTCACAATTATGAAATTCAACCGATGAAAATCAGCATATTTACAATATTGACCTTCAATGCTTATTAAAGAAAAACTTGATGAATTGTGCCTAAAATGCACGCAGGGAACATGCATTACCTGACGGTAATGTGTTTTTTGTCTATTTGGCATAAAACTACATAATCAAAATTATTAAATTTAACCTGTCGAAAATTAACATATTTACAATAATGACCTTCAAGGCTTATTTTAGCAATAAACTAAGGAAGTGTGACTAAAATCCATAAAGTGAACGTGCGAAACTAAGTGTTAATGAGTTTTTACCAATTTCTCACCTAATTAGATTGTCAGAATTCTGCAATTCAACCGGCCAATAATCAATATATTTACAATATTGACTTTCAAGGGTTATTATATCAAAAAATTGACGAATTGTGGAAAAAAAATCATGTAAGGATCGTGTGTAGCTAGACGGTAATGAGTTTTTGCCCATTTCACATCAAACTACATCTTCTGAATTATGAAATTCAACCAGGCAAAAATAAACATATTTACAATAAAGACCTTCATGACTTATTTTAGCGAGAAATCGACAACTTGTGCCTAAAATCCATGTAGGGGACGTGTGCAACTAGATGGTAATGACATCTTTCCAATTTCACATCAAACTACATCATGATTATTGTTAAATTCAACTGACAAAAAATCAACATATTTACAATATTGACATTCAAAGCTTATTTTAGCAAAAAAATTGACGTATTGTGCTTAAAATCTATGTAAGGCACTTCGAAAACTTGATGGTAACGAGTTTTTGCTCATTTCGCATCGAACTACATCAAAACATGACGGTAATGATTTTTTTCCCGTTTCCCATCAAACTACATCGTCAGAATTCTGAAATTCAACAGGATGAAAATCAACATATTTACAATTTTGACCTTCATAGCTTATTATAGTAAAAATTTAACGAATTGTGCCAAAAATTCACGCAGGGAACATGTGTAACTGGACAGTAATGAGTTCTTGCCCATTTCACATCAAAGAACATCGTCAGAATTCTAAAATTCAACCAGGCGAAATAAACATATTCACAATTATTACCTTCACGACTTATTTTAGTAAAAAATCGACGAATTGTGCCTCAAATCTACGTAGGGAATATGTGAAACTAGACTGTAATAAGTTTTTAACATATTTACGTCAGCCTACATCATCAGAATTGTAAAATACATCATTAGAATTGTAAAGTTCATCTGGTCGAAACTCAACCTATTTATGATATTGACCTCTAAGGCTTATTTTAGCGAAAAAATTTATGAATTGTGTCTAAAATCCAAGTAAGAAAAGTACGAAACGTGACAGTAATGAGTTTTTGCCCATTTTGCATCAACTACAACGAAACTGGACGATCACAACTTTTTACCTATTTTACATCAAACTACATTGTCGGAATTTTTAAATTCAACTGACCAAAAATCACGACATTTACATTATTGCCATACTGAGGTCATTAGAGCAAAAAATCGACGAATTTTGCCTATGATCTACAAGGGAAATGTGTGAAACTGGATGGTAATGAGTTTTTGCCAATTTTACATCAAACTATATCGTCAGAATTGTAAAATTCAATTAGCCTAAAATTAACTTATTCATAATATTGACTTTCAAGGCTTATTATAACAAAAATTCGATAAATTGTGCCTAAAATTATGGTAGGGAATGTTCAAAACTAAAAGGCAATGAGTTTTTGCCCATTTTGCAACAAACTATATTGTAAGAAGTCTAAAACTCAACATACTAAAAATCAATCTACTTATAATATTGACCTTTAAGGCTTATTTCAAAAAAAAATTGACAAATCGTGTCAAAAATCATCGTAGGGAACATTCAAAGTACTATATGGTAATCACTTTTTGCCAATTTCACTTCAAACTACAATGAAACATAATAGTAACGAGCTTTTGCCCATTTCACATTAAATTACATCGTCAGAATTCTAAAAATCAACCGTCAAAAATCAACATATTTACAATTTTGACTTTCAATGCTTATTATAGCAAAAATTTGACGAATTGTGCCTGAAATGCACTTAATGAAAGTGCGTAACTAGATTGATGAGAAATTGAAAAAAAATTTATTACCATCTAATTTCGCACGTGCATAACGGTTTTTTGCGAACAATTTGTCAATTTTTTGCTCAAATAAGCCTCAAAGGTCAATATTGTAAATATGTTAACTATCGAGCGAATGAATTTCATAATTCTGACGAAGTAGTTTGATGCAAAATGGGCAAAAACTTATTATCGTGTGGTTTCGCATTTTTCCTATGTTGTTTTCGGCCCAATTTGTCACATTTTTGCTAAAATAAGCCTAAAAGGTCAATATTGTAAATATGCTAATTTTTCATCATGTAGAATTTCAAAACTCTAACGTTATAGTTTGATGCAAAGTGGACAAAAACTCATTACCGTCGAGTTGCGTTGTAGTTCGATGCGAAAAAGGAAAAAACACATTACTGTCCAGTTTCATACATTTTCTACTTAGATTTTAGCCACAATTCGTCGATTTTGTGCTAAAATAGCCATTTATGCCAATATTTTAAATAGGCAGATTTTAATTGGTTGAATTTTATAATTTGACGATGTAGCCTAATATGAAAAAACTCATCACTATCCAGTTTCACAGATTCTCATTGTGAATTTTTTGCACAATACGTCGATTTTTTGCTAAAAGAAGCCTTAAAGGTCAACATCGTAAATACACTAACTTTTAGCCTGTTAAATTTTAGAATTATAACATTGAAGTATGATGCAAAACGGGCAAAAACTTATTACCATCTAGTTTAGCATGTTCCAAACCAAGATTTTCTGAACAATTCATCGAACTTTTGCTAAAATAAGCCGTGAAGTTCAATGTTTTAAATATGTTGATTTTTGGCTGGTTGAATTTCAGAAGTCTGACATGTAGTTTGATGCAGAATGAGCAAAAACACATTACTTTTGAGTTTCGCTGTAGTTTAATACAAAATGGGCAAAAACTCATTACAGTCCAAATTTACACATTCGTTACGTGAATTTTATGAACAATTAGTTGAATTTTTGCCTAAAATAAGCTTTAAAGATCAATATTGTAAATATGTTGATTTTCAGCAGATTGAATTTCAAAATTTTTTAGATGCAGTTTGATGCAACTTCACAAAAACTCATCACTGTCTAGTTTCGCACATTCCCGACGAAGATTTAGGAACAATTCGTCAATTTTTTGTTAAAATAAGCCTTGAAGGTCAATATTGTAAATAAGCTAATTTTTGGTAGGTTGAATTTCATAATTCTAACGATCTAGTTTGATGCGAAATGGCCAAAAACTCATTATTGTCCAGTTTCGTATCTTCCCTATATGGAATTTTGGCACAATTCGTCGAATTTTTACTATAATAAACCTTGAAGATTAATATCGTAAATATTTTAATTTTTGGCCGATTAAATTTCAAGATTTTGGCGATAAAGTCTGATGAGAAATTGAAAAAAAACTTATTACCGTCTAATTTCGCACATACACAATAGTGTTTTTGGGAACAATTTGTCATTTTTTTGCTCAAATAAGCCTTAAAGGTCAATATTTTAAATATGTTGACTTTCGAGCAAATGAATTTCATAATTTTTACGATGTAATTTGATGCGAAATAGGCAAAAACTCATTACTGTGTGGTTTCGCATTTTTCCTTTGTTATTCTGGGCCCAATTCATCGAATTTTTGCTTAAATAAGCCTAGAAGGTCAAGATTTTAAATATGCTTCAACAGGTAGAATTTCAAAACTCAAACGTTGTAGTATGATGCAAAGTGGGCAAAAACTCATTACCGTCAAGTTGTGTTGTAGTTTGATTCGAAATGGGCAAAAACACATTACCGTCCAGTTTTCATACATCCCTACATAGATTTTAACCACAATTTGTCGATTTTATGTTAAAATAAGTGTTTTATGGCAATATTTTAAATAGGCTGATTTTAGACGGTTGAATTTCAAAATTTGACGATGTAGTTTGATGCGAAATGTGCAAAAACTCATCACTATTCAGTTTCAAAGATTCCTTACGTGAAATTTTTGCACAATACGTCGATGTTTTGCTAAAATAAGCCTTAAAGGTCAACATAGTAAATAATCTGACTTTCGTCCTGTTAAATTTTAGAATTATAACAATGAAGTATGATGCAAAATGGGTAAAAACTCATTACCATTTAGTTTTGCACATTCCCAACCAAAATTTTCGGAACAATTCATCGAGTTTTTGCTAGAATAAACCTAGAAGGTCAATATTGTAAATACGCTAATTTTTTAGCAAGTAGAATTTAAAAACTCTAACTTCCTAGTTTGATGCAAAGTAGGCAAAAACTCATTACCGTCGAGTTGCATTGTAGTTTGATGTGAAATAGGTAAAAACACATTACCACCTAGTTTTGTACATTCCCTACGTGGATTTTAGCCACAATTCATTGTTTTTGTGCTAAAATAAGTTGTTTATGGAAATATTTTAAATGGATTGATTTTAGACGGTTGAATTTTAGAATTTGACGATATAGTTTGATATGAAATATGCAAAAACTCATCACTGTCCAGTTTCACAAATTTCCTACATGAATTTTTTGCACAATACGACGATGTTTTGCTAAAATAAGCCTTAAAAGGTCAACATTGTAAATATGCTGACTTTCGGCATGTTAAATTTTAGAATTCTAATGATGAAGTATGATGCAAAATGGGCAAAAATTCTTTACCTCTTGTTTTGTACGTTCCCAACCAAGATTTTCAGAACAATTCATTAAATTTATGCTAAAATAAATCTTGAAGTTCAATGTTTTAAATATGTTGAGTTTTGACCCGTTAAATTTCATAATTCTAACAATGTTGTTTGACGTAGAATGGGAAGAACACATTACCTTCAAAATTCGTTGTAGTTTGACGTGAAATGGGTAAAAACTTATTGCCATCCAAATTTACACGTTCGTTACGTGAATTTTAGGAACAATTATTTGAATTTTTGCTAAAATAAGCTTTAAAGATCAATATCTTAAATACGTTTATTTTCTACAGACTGAATTTCAGAATTTTGACGATGTATTTTGATGCAAAATTTTCAAAAACTCGACACTGCCTAGTTTCGCACATTTCCTACGAGGTTTTTAGGAACAATACATCGATTTTTTGCTAAAATAAGCCTTAAAGGTCAATATTGTAAATAAGCTGAATTTTTGTAGGTTGAATTTCATAATTCTAATGATATAGTTTGATGCAAAATGACCACAAAATCATTACCGTCTAGTTTCGCACGTTCGCTATGTGAAATTTTGGCTGAATTCATTGAATTTTTACTATAATATGCCTTATAGGTCAATATTGTAAATATGTTAATTTTTGTTCGATTGAATTTTAAGATTTTGACAATAAAGTTTGATGAGAGATTGGAAAAAACTTATTATCGTCTAATTTTGCACGTATAGAACGGTGTTTTTGGGCACATTTTGTCATTTTTTTGCTCAAATAAGCCTTAAAGGTCAATATGTAACTGATTTTTGAGCAAATGAGTTTCATAATTCTGACAATGAAGTTTAATGTGAAATGGGCAAAAACTCATTACCTTGTGGTTTCGCATTTTTCCTATTTTATTTTTAGCCCAATTCGTCACATTTTTACTAAAATAAGCCTAGAAGGTCAATATTGTAAATATGTTTATTTTTTAGCAGGTTGAATTTCAAAACTCTAACGATGTAGTTTGATGCAAAGTGGGAAAAAACTCATTACTGTCGCGTTACATTGTAGTTTGATGTGAAATCGGCTAAAACACATTACCGTCTAGTTTTGTACATTCTCTACATTAATTTTGGCCACAATTCGTTGATTTTGTTCTAAAATAAGTCGTTTATGGCTATATTTTAAATAGGATGATTTCGGCCCGTCGAATTTCAAAATTTGACAATGTACTTTGATCCAAAATGTGCAAAAACTCATCAATGTCTAGTATCACAGATTGCCTACGTGAATATTTTGCATAATATGTCAATGTTTTGCTAAAATAAGCCTTAAAGGTCAACATTGTAAATATGCTGACTTTCGACCTATTAAATTTTAGAATTCTAAAGATGAAGTATGAGGCAAAATGGGCAAAAATTCTTTACCACTTGTTTTGTACGTTCCCAACTAAGATTTTCGGAACAATTCATTAAATTTATGCTAAAATAAGCTTTGAAGTTCAATGTTTTAAATATGTTGATTTTTGATCGGTTAAATTTCATAATTCTTACAATGTGGTTTGATGTGGAATGGGAAGAACACATTACCTTCAAAATTCGTTGTAGTTTGATGTGAAATGGGTAAAAACTTATTACCGTCCAAATTTATACGTTCCTTACGTGAATTTTAGGAACAATTAGTTGAATTTTTGCTAAAATAAGCTTTAAAGATCAATATTGTAAATATGTTGATTTCCGGCATATTGAATTTCATAATTTTGACGGTGTAGTTTGATACAAGATTCATAAGAACTCATCACTATCCTATTTCGCACATTCCCGACGAGGATTTTAGGAATAATTCGTCGATTTTTTGCTAAAATAAGGTCCATATTGTAAATAAGTTTATTTTTGGTATTGTGAATTTCATAATTCTAACGATGTAGTTTGATGCGAAATGGCCAAAAACTCATTACTATCCAGTTTCGCACGTTCCCTATGTGGAATATGGGCACAATTCATCGAACTTTTACTGTAATAAGCCTTGAAGGTCAATATCATAAATATGTTAATTTTTGGCCAATTGAATTTCAAGATTTTGACGATAAAATTTCATGAGAAATTGGAAAAAACTTATTACCGTCTAATTTTGCTCGTACACAACGGTGATTTTGGGAACAATTTGTCAATTTTTTGCTCAAATAACTTTTAAAGTTCAATATTGTAAATATGCTGATTTTCGAGCAAATGAATTTTAAAATTCTGACTATGTAGTTTGATGCAAAATAGGCCAAAACCCATTACCGTGTGGTTTAACATTTTTCCCTATGTTATTTTCAGCCCAATTCGTCGAAATTTTGCTAAAATAAGCCTAGAATATAAATATTGTAAATATGTGGATTTTTCAGCCGGTAGAATTTCAAAACTCTAACGTTGTAGTCAGATACAAAGTGGGCAAAAACTCATTACCGTCGATTTGTGTTGTAGTTGGTCGTGAAATGGGCAAAAACACAATGTCGTCCAGTTTTGTATATTCCCTACGTGGATTTTAGCCACAATTTGTTGATTTTGTGCTAAAATAAGCTGTTTATGAAAATATTTTAAATAGGCAGATTTTAGTCGGTTGAATTTAAGAATTTGATGATGTAGTTTGATGTGAAATGTGCAAAAAGTCATCACTTTCCAGTTTCACAGATTCCCTACGTGAATTTTTTGCATAATATGTCGATGTTTTGTTTAAATAAGGCATAAAGGTCAACATTATAAATATGTTGACTTTCTAAGCATAGTAAATTTTAGAATTCTAATGATGAAGTATGATGCAAAATGGGCAAAAACTCTTTACCATCTAGTTTTTCACGTTCCCAACCAAGATTTTCAGAACAATTCAACAAATTTTTGCTAAAATAAGCCTTGAAGTTCAACGTTTTAAATATTTTGATTTTTGGTGGATTGAATTTCATAATTCTGACGATGTAGTTTGATGCGGAATGGACAAGAGCACATTACCTTCAAAATTCACTATAGTTTGATGTGAAATGGGCAAAAATTTATTACCGTCCAAATTTACACGTTCGTTACATGAATTTTAGGGACAATTACTTGAATTTTTGCTAAAATAAGCTTTAAAGATCAATATTGTAAATATTTTATTTTTGGCAGATTGAATTTAAGAATTTTGACGATGTAGTTTGATGCAAAATTCGCAAAAATTCATCACTGTCCAATTTCACAAATTCTCGAAGTGGTTTTTAGGAACAATTCGTCGATTTTTTGCTAAAATAAGCCTTGAAGGTCAATATTGTAAATAAGTTGATTTTTTGTAGGTTAAATTTTAAAATTCTAACAATATAGTTTGATGCAAAATGACCAAAACTCATTACAGTCCAATTTCACACATTCCCTATGTGAAATTCGGTTACAATTCATCGAATTTTTATTGTAATAAGCCTTAAAGGTCAATATTAAAAATATGCTAATTTTTGGCCTATTGATTTTCAAGATTTTGACGATAAAGTTTGATGAGAAATTGAAAAAAACTTATTACCGTCTAATTTTGCACTTACACAATGATGCTTTTGGGAACAATTTGTCAATTTTTTGTTTAAATAAGTCTCAAAGGTCAATATTGTAAATATGCTGACTTTCGAGAGAATGAATTTTAAAATTCTGACGATGTAGTTTGATGCAAAATGGGTAAAAACTCATTATCGTGTGGTTTCACATTTTTCCTATGTTATTTTCGACCCAATTCCTCTAATTTTTACTAAAATAAGCATAGAAGGTAAATATTGTAAATATGCTAATTTTTCAGCAGGTAGAATTCAAAAACTCTAACGTTGTAGTTTGATGCAAAGTGGAAAAAACTCATTACCATCGAGTTGCATTGTAGTTTGATGCAAAATGGGCAAAAACACATTACCGTCCAGTTTTGTACATTCGTAACGTGGATTTTAGCCACAATTCGTCGATTTGGAGCTAAAATAAGTTGTTTATGGTACTATTTTAAATAGGCTGATTTTAGCCGATTGAATTTAAGAATTTAACAATGTAGTTTGATGCGAAATGTGCAAAAACTTATCATTGTCCAGTTTCACGCATTTCCTACGTGAATTTTTTGGACGATACGTCGATGTTTTGCTAAAGTAAGTCTTAAAGGTCAACATTGTAAATTGTTGACTTTCGTCCTGTTAAATTTTAGAATTCTCTTAATGAATTATGATGCAACATGGGCAAAAACTCTTTGCCATCTAGTTTTGCACGTTCCCAACAAAGATATTCAGAACAATACATTAAATTTTTGCTAAAATAAGCCTTGAAGTTCAATGATTTAAACATGTTGATTTTTGGCCGGTTTAATTTATTAATTCTGACGATGTAGTTGGATGCGGAATGGGCAAAAATACATTACCTTGGAAATTCGCTATAGTTTGATGTGAAATAGGCAAAAACTCTTTACCGTCCAAATTTACACGTTCGTTACGTGAATTTTATGGACAATTAGTTGAATTTTTGCTAAAATAAGCTTTAAAGATCAATATTGTAAATATGTTAATTTTTGGCCGATTGAATTTTAAGATTTTGACGATAAAGTTTGATGAGAAATTGGAAAAAACTTATAATCGTCTAATTTCACTCGTACACAACAGTGCTTTTCAGAACAATTTGTCAATATTTTGTTCAAATCAGTCTTAAAGGTCAATATTGTAAATATGCTGACTTTTGAGTGAATGAATTTCAAAATTAGACGATGTAGTTTGATGCGAAATGGACAAAAACTCATTACCGTGTGGTTTCACATTTTCCCTATGTTATTTTCGGCCCAATTCTTCAAATTTTTCAGTAGGTTGAATTTCAAAACTCTAACGTTGTAGTTTGATGCAAAGTAGGCATAAACTCATTATCATCGAGTTGTGTTGTAGTTTATGCAAAATGGCCAAAAACACATTACCGTCTAGTTTCGTACATTCCGTATGTGGATTTTAGACACAATTCAATGATTTTGTGCTAAAATAAGCCATTTATGGCAATATTTTAAATATATTGATTTTAGACAGTTGACTTTCAGAATTTGACGATGTAGTTTGATGCGAAATATGCAAAAACCAATCATTGTCCAGTTTCACTGATTCCCTACGCAATTTTTCTCAAAATACGTCGATGTTTTACTAAAATAAGCCAAAAGGTCAACATTGTAAATATGCTGACTTTTGGCCTATTAAATTTTAGAATTTTAATGATGAAGTATGATGCAAAATGGGCTAAAACTCATTACCATCTAGTTTTACACGTTCCCAACCAAGATTTCGAAACAATTCATCGAATTTTTGCTAAAATAAGCGTTGAAGTTTAATGTTTTAAATATGATGATTTTTGGCCGGTTGAATTTCAGAAGTCTGACGATGTAGTTTGATGCTGAATGGGCAAAAACACATTAACTTCGAGTTTCGTTGTAGCTTAATATGAAATGGGCAAAAATTCATTACTGTCCAAATTTACACGTTCGTTACGTGAATTTTAGGGGACAATTATTTGAATTTTTGTTATAATAAGCTTTAAAGATAAATATTGTAAAAATGTTGATTTTCGGCAGATTGAATTTTTGAATTTTAATGATGTAGTTTGATGCAAAATTCGCAAAAACTCAACACTATCCAGTTTCGCACATTCACGACGAGGTTTTAGGAACATTTCATCGATTTTTTGAAAAAATAAGCGTTGATGGTCAATGTTGTAAATAAGGTAAATTTTGGTAGGTTGAATTGCATTATTCTAACGATGTAGTTTGATGTGAAATGGCAAAAAACTCATTACCGTCTAGTTTCGCACGTACCTTATGTAGAATTTGGGCACAGTTCATCAATTTTTTACTATAATAAGCTTTGAAGGTCAATATTGTAAATATGTTAATTTTTGGCCGATTGAATTTCAAGATTTTAACGATAAAGTTTCATGAGAAATTGGAAAAAACTTATTACTATCTAATATCGCACGTACACAATGGTGCTTTTGGGAACAATTTGTCAATTTTTTGTTCAAATAGGTCTTAAAGGTCAATATTGTAAATAAGATGACTTTCGAGCAAATGAATTTCAAAATTTTGACGATGTAGTTTGATGTGAAATAGGTAAAAACTTATTACCGTGTGGTTTCACATTTTCCCTATGTTATTTTCGACCTAATTCGTCTATTTTTTGCTAAAATAAGCATAGAAGGTAAATATTATAAATATGCTGATTTTTCAGTAGGTAGAATTCCAAAACTCTAAGTTGTAGTTTGATGCAAAGTGGAAAAAACTCATAACTATCGAGTTGCATTATAGTTTGATGCGAAATGGGCAAAAACATATTATCGCCCAATTTTGTACATTTCCAACATGAATTTTAGCCACAATTTGTCAATTTTGAGCTAAAATAAGCCGTTTATGGTAATATTTTAAATAGGCTAATTTTAGCTAGATGAATTTCAGAATTAGACGATGTAGTTTGATGCAAAATGTACAAAAACTCATCACTGTCCAGTTTCACATATTTCCTACAGGAATTTTTTGGACAATACATCGATGTTTTGCTAAAATAAGTCTTAAAGGTCAACATTGTAAATATGTTGACTTTCAGCCTGTTAAATTTTAGAATTCTAACGATGAATTATGATGCAAAATGGGCAAAAACTCTTTACCATCTAGTTTTGCACGTTCTCAACAAAGATATTCGGAACAATACGTTAAATTTTTGCTAAAATAAGCCTTAAAGTTCAATGTCTTAAATATTTTGATTTTTGGCCGGTTTAATTTCATAATTCTGACGATGTAGTTTGATGCGGAATGGGCAAAAATAAATTACCTTCAAAACTCACTGTCGTTTGATGTGAAATGGGCAAAAACTCATGACTAAAGTAAGCCTTGAAGGTCAATATTGTAAATATGTTAATTTTTAGCCGATTGAATTTCATAATTCTAAAATGTAGTATGATGCAAAGTGGTCAACAACTCATTACCATCAAGTTGCGTTGTAGTTTGATGAGAAATAGACAAAATCTCATTACCTTACTGTTTTGCACATTCCCTACATGGATTTTAAGCAAAATTCATCTATTTTTTTGCTAAAATAAGTCGTTTATGACAATATTTTAATATGTTGATTTTTGTTTTGTTGAATTTTATAATTCTAGCGATATAGTTAGATGCAAAATGGACAAAACTCATTATTGTCTAATTTCGCATGTTCACTATGTGGATATAAGGCACAATTCTTCAGCTTTTTTCTAAAATAAACCTTGTAGGGCAATATTGTAAATATATTAATTTTCGACCAGTTAAATTTTGAAATTTTGACAATGTAGTTTGATGCAAAATACGCAAAAACTCATCACTATTCAATTTTGCACATTCCCTACGAGATGTTTAGGAACAATTCGTCGATTTTTTGCAAAAAAAAAAACCTTGAAGGTCAATATTAATTGTAAATAAGTTAATTTTCGGCTGGTTGAATTTCGGAATTCTAACAATGTAGTTTGATGCAAAATAGGCAAAAACTAATTACCATCCACTTTCACACGTTCCCTATGTGGATTTTGAGCACAATTCATCAAATTTTTGCTATAATAAGGCATGAAGATCAATATTTTAAATATGTTTCTTTTCGACCGATGGAATTTAAAAACTTCAACAATGAAGTTTGATGGGAAATTAGAAAAAACTTATTACCGTCTAATTTCGCACGTACCCAACGCTGTTTTTAGGAACAATCCGTCAATTTTTTACTCAAATAAGCCTTAAAGATCAATATTGTAAATATGCTAATTTCTGAGCGAATGAATTTCATAATTTAGACAATGTACTTTGATGCGAAATGGAAAAAATCATTACCGTCTAGTTTTGCATGTTCCCTATGATATTTTCGACCCAATTCGTTAAATTTTTGCTAAAATAATCCTATAAGATCAATATTGTAAATATACCGATTTTTCACAGGTTGAATTTCAAAACTCTAACGATGTAGTTTGATGCGAAGTGGGCAAAAACTCATTACCCTCGAGTTGTGTTGTAGTTTGATGCGAAATGGGCAAAACACATTGTCATCCAGTTTCACATGTTCCCTACGTGAATTTTAACCACAATTCGTCGATTTTATTGTAAAATAAGTTGTTTAAGGCAATATTGTAAATAGGCTTATTTTGGCTAGTTGTATTTCAAAATTTTAATGATGTAGTTTGATACGAAATTGGCAAAAATTCATCACTGTCTAGATTCACGTATTCCCTACATGGATTTTATGTACAATTTGTCGACGTTTTGCTAAAATAAGCATTAAAATTCAATATTGTGAATACGCTTATTTTTGGCCTATTTAATTTTAGAAATCTAATGATGTAGCGTGATGCAAAATGGGCAAAAACTCATAAATATGCTTATTTTTATGCGAAAAGGGTATTGACTCATTAGCGTCGACTTTCGCTGTAGTTTGATGTGAAATGGGCAAAAACTCATCACCATCCGAATTTACACGTTACTTACATGAATTTTAGGCATAATTAGTCAAATTTTTGCAAAAATAAACCTAAAATATCGATATTGTAAATATGCATACTTTTGGCAGGTTGAATTCAGAATCTCGACGATTTAGTTTCATGCGAAATGGGCAAAAACTCATCACTACTTAGTTTCGCACGTTCCCTACGTAGATTTTAGGCACAACTCGTCGATGTTTAGCTACAATAAGCCTTGAAGGTCACTATTATATATGCTGACTTTTCGCCAGTTGAATTTTACAATTCTGATGATGAAGTTTGAAGCGAATGGGCAAAAACTAATTACTGCCTTATTTTGCATGGTCCCTACATGGATTTCTGACACAATTTGTTGATATCTTTCTAAAACAATCCCTGTATGACAATATTGTAAATATGATGATTATCGGTCGGTTGAAATTCTAAATCTTATTGATGTAGTTTGATGCGAAATGGAAAATTCATCACCAGCGAGTTTCGCACATTCCCTGCGTGAATTTTATGCATAATTCGTCGATTTTTTGCAAAAATAAGCCCTATATGACAATATTGTAAGTATGTTTATTTTCGTCCGATTGAATTTCAAAATTCTAACGATGAAGTTTGATGTACAATGAGCAAAACTCATTACCGTCCAGTTTTGCACGTTCACTACGTGGATGTTAGGCACAATTCATCTATGTTTCTCTAAAATAAACCTTGTAGGGCAATATTGTAAATATATTAATTTTTGACCAGTTAAATTTATGAAATTTAACGATGTAGTCTGATGCAAAATGCGCAAAAACTCATCCTTGTCCAATTTTGCATATTCCCTACAAGGTTTTTAGGAACAATTTGTCAATTGGTTGCTAAAATAAGTTTTGAAGGTCAATATTATTGTAAATAAATTGATTTTTAGCTAGTTGAATTTTAGAATTCTAACGATGTATTTTAATTTGAAATGGACAAAAACCCATTACCGTCAAGTTTTACACGTTCCCGATGTGGATTTTGGGCACAATTCATCGAATTTTTGTTATAATAAGCCTTGAAGGTCAATATATTGAATATGTTTCTCTTCTGTCGATTGAATTTCAAAATTTTAACAATGAAGTTTGATGAGAAATTAGAAAAACTTATTACTCTCTACTTTCACATGGACCCAATGGGGTTTTTAGGAACAATCCGTCAATTTTTTACTCAAAAGAGCCTTAAAGGTCAATAATGTAAATATGTTTATTTTTGAGTGAATGAATTTCATAATTCTGATAAAGTAATTTGATGCGAAAGGGTAAAAACTCATTACCGTCTGGTTTCTCATGTTCCCTATGTTATTTTCGACCCAATTTATTGATGTTTTATTAAAATAAGCCTAGAAGGTCAATATTGTAAATATTTTAATTTTCAACAGGTTAAATTTCAAACCTCTAACGATGTAGTTTGATGCAAAGTGGACAAAAACTCATTACCATCGAGTTGCATTGTAATATGATGCGGAATGAAGAAAAACATATTACAGTTCAGCTTTGCATGTTCCCTAGGTTGATTTTAGCCATAATTCGTCGATTTTGTGCTATGATAAGTCATTTATGGCAATATTGTAAATAGGCTGATTTTGGTTGGTTGTATTTCAGAATTTTGATATAGTTTGTTGTGAAATGGAAAAAAAACTCATCATTGTCTAGATTCACACATTACCTAAATGAATTTTTAAGCACAATTTGTTGATGTTTTGCTAAATCAAGCTTTAAAGGTCAATATTGTAATTATGCTGATTTTCGGCCCATTGAATTTCAAAACTCTAAGGATGTATATTGATGCAAAATGGGCAATAAAACTCATTACCATCTTGTTTTGCATGTTCCCAACTTGGATTTTCATAACAATTCATCGAGTTTTTGCTAAAATAAGCCTTGAAGTTCAATTTTATAAATATGCTGATTTTAGCCGATTGAATTTCATAAGTGTGATGATGTAGTTTTAAGCAAAAAGGACACTAACTCATTATCGACGAGTTTTGCTGTAGTTTGATGTGAAATGGTTAAAAACTCATCATTGTTGGAATTTGCACGTTTCTTACGTGGATTTTATGCACAATTAGTTGAATTTTTGCAAAAATAAACCTTAATTATCGATATTGTAAATATGCTGATTTTCGCGAGTTGAATTTAGAATTTTGACGATAATGTAGTTTCATGTGAAATGGGCAAAAACTCGATCAATAGCTAGTTTCACACGTTCCCTACGTAAATGTTAGGCACAATTTGTTGATGTTTTGCTACAATAAGCCTTGAAGGTCAATATTGTATATATGCTAACCTTTGGCACGTTGAATTTTACAATTTTGACGATAACGTTTAAAACGATGCCAGCAAGAACTCATTATCACCCAATTTTGCACAGTCCCTACATGGATTTTTCGTACAATTTGTGGATTACTTGCTAAAATAATCCCTGTATGGAAATATTGTAAATATGATGATTATCGTCCTGTTGAATTTCTAAATTTTATCGATGTAGTTTGATGCGAAATGGAAAAAAAGTCATCAGCGTCGAGTTTCGTACGTTCCCTACATGGATTTTATACATAATTCGTTGATTTTTTGCTAAAACAAGCCCTGTATTACAATATTGAAAGTATGTTTATTTTCGTCCGGTTGAATTTCAGAATTCTAGCGATGAAGTTTGATGCTCTAGGGGCAAAACTCATTACCGTCCAGTTTCACATGTTCATTACATGGATGTTAGGCAAAATTCATCGATTTTTCTCCAAAATAAACCTTGTAAGGCAATATTGTAAATATATTAATTTTTGGTCGGTTAAATTTCATAAATTTAACGATGTAGTTTGATGCAAAATACTTAAAAACTCATTATAGTCCTGTTTTGCACATTTCCTACGGGGTTTTTAGGAACAATTCCTTGATTGCTTATTAAAATAAGCCTTAAAGGTCAATATTGTATATAAGTTAATTTTCTGCTAGTTAAATTTCAAAATTTTAATGATGTAGTTCGATTTAAAATGGGCAAAAACTCATTACTGTCGATTTTCACACGTTCGCTATGTGGATTTTGGGCAAAAATTCATCAAATTTTCGCTATCCTTTACGATCAATATTGTAAATATGTTTCTTTTCAGTCGATTAAATTTCAAAATTTTAACGATGAAGTTTGATGAGAAATTAGAAAAAACTTATTACCCTCTAGTTTTGCAGGTACCCAACAAGTTTTTAGGAGCAATACGTCAGTTTTTTTACTAAAAAGAGTCTTAAAGGTCAATATTCTAAATATGTTGACATTCGAGCGAAGGAATTTCATAATGTTGACAGTGTAATTTGATGTAAAATTGGCAAAAACTCATTACCGCTTGGTTTCACATGTCCCTATGTTATTTTCGGCCCAATTCATCGAATTTTTGTAACATAAGCCTAGAAGGTCAATATTGTAAATGCTGATTTTCAACAGGTTGAATTTCAAAACTCTAACGATGTAGTTTGATGCAAAGTGGGCAAAAACTCATTGTAGTTTGAAGTGAAATGGGCAAAAACACATTACTGTCAAGTTTTGCACGTTCCCCATGTGAATTTTATCCACAATTCATCGATTTTGTGCTAAAATAAGCCATTTGAGGCAATATTGTAAATAGGCTGATTTTGGCTAGTTGTATTTCAAAATTTTGATGATGATATGAAATGGGCAAAAACTTATCATTGTTTAGATTTTCACATTCCTTACATGAATTTAAGGCACAATTCGTCGATGTTTTACTAAAATAAGCCTTAAAGGTCAATATTGTAATTATGCTGATTTTGGCCCATTGAATTTCAAAACTCTAAGGATGTACATTGATGCAAAATGAGTAATAAAACTCATTATCCTATGGTTTTACACGTTCCCAACCTAGATTTTTGGAACAATTCATCGAGTTTTTGCTAAAATAAGCATTGAAGTTCAATTGTATAAATATGTTGATTTTGGTTTATTGAATTTCAGAAGTGTGACGATGTAATTTTAAGCAAAAAAGGGCGCTAACTCATTATCGTCGAGTTTTGTTGTAGTTAGATGTGAAATAGGCAAAAACTCATCATTGTTTGAATTTGCACGTTTTCTACGTGGATTTTAGGCACAATTAGTTGAATTTTTGCAAAAATAAACCTTAATTATTGATATTGTAAATATGCTAATTTTTGCGAATTGAATTTTGGCGATGTGGTTTCCTGCGAAATGGGCAAAAACTCGATCACTAGCTAGTTTCGCACATTCCCTATGTAAATTTTAGGCACAATTTGTCGATATTTTGCTATAATAAGCCTCGAAGGTCAATACTGTATATATGCCGACTTTCGACACGTTGAATTTTACAATTCTGATGATAACGTTTGAAGCGATGCAGGAAAAAACTCATTACCGCCCAATTTGCACAGTCCCTACATGGATTTTTCGTACAATTTGTGGATTTCTTGCTAAACTAATCCCAGTATGGCAATATTATAAATATGATGATTATCGGCCTATTGAATTTATAAATCTTATCGATGTAGTTTGATGCGAAATGGAAAAAAAACTCATCAGCGTCGAGTTTCGCACGTTCCCTACGTGGATTTTATACATAATTCGTTGATTTTTTGCTAAAACAAGCCCTGTATTGCAATATTCAAAGTATATTTATTTTCGTCCGGTAGAATTTCAGAATACTAGCGATGAAGTTTGATGCACAATGGGCAAAACACATTACCGTCCAGTTTCGCACGTTCACTGTGTGGATGTTAGGCAAAATTCATCGATTTTTCTCCAAAATAAACCTTGTAGGGAAATATTGTAAATATTTCGACGGTTAAATTTCAAAAATTTAACGATGTAGTTTGATGCAAAATACGCAAAAACTCATTACTGTCCTATGTCACACATTCCCTACGGGGTTTTTAGGAACAATTCATTGATTGCTTGTTAAAATAAGTCTTAAAGGTCAATATTGTATATAAGTTAATTTTCTGCTAGTTGAATTTCAAGATTTTAACGATTTAGTTTGATTTGAAATGAGCAAAAACTCATTACCGTCTATTTTCACATGTTCGCTATGTGAATTTTGGGCAAACTTCATCAAATTTTCGGTATAATAAGCCTTTACGATCAATATTGTATATATGTTTCTTTTCGATTTATTAAATTTCAAAATTTTAACGATGAAGTTTGATGAGAAATTAGAAAAACTTATTACCCTCTAGTTTTGCACGTACCCAACAGGGTTTTTAGGAGCAATCTGTCAATTTTTTTTTTACTGAAAAGAGCCTTAAAGGTCAATATAGTAAATATGTTGATATTCGAGCAAAGGAATTTCATAATGTTGACAGTGTAATTTGATGTAAAATTGGAAAAAACTCATTACCGTCTGGTTTTGCATGTTCCCTATGTTATTTTCGACCCAATTCATCGAATTTTTGTAACATACACCTAGAAGGTCAATATTGTAAATATGCTGATTTTCAACTGGTTGAATTTCAAAACTCTAACGATATAGTTTGATGCAAAGTTGGCAAAAACTCATTTTAGTTTGAAACGAAATGGGCAAAAACACATTACTGTCAAGTTTCGCACAATTCCTATGTGGATTTCAGCCACAATTTGTCGATTTCGTGCTAAAATAAGTCGTTTATGGCAATATTGTAAATAGGCTAATTTGGACCAGTTGTATTTAAGAGTTTTGATAATGTAGTTTGATGTAAAATGGGAAAAAACTCATCATTGTTTAGATTCACACATTGCCTACATGGTTTTTAGGCATAATTCGTCGATGTTTTGCTAATATAACCCTTAAAGGTCAATATTGTAAATATGCTGATTTTCAGCCTATTTAATTTCAAAATTCTAACGATGTAGTTTTATGCAAAATGAACAAAAACTCATTACCATCTGGTATTGCACGTTCCCAACCTGGATTTTCGGAACAATTCATCAAGTTTTTGCTAAAATAAGCCTTGAAGTTCAATTTTATAAATAAACTTATTTTTGGCTTATTGAATTTTAGAAGTTTGATACAAAATGGGAAAAAAAAACTAGGTACCTTCTAGTTTTACACGTTCCAAACGTGAATTTTAGGTAAAATTCATCGAAGTTTTCCTATAATAATCATTGAAGGTACTGATTGAAAATATGTTAATTTTTGGTCGGTTGA
The DNA here is from genome assembly GCA_039657345.1 of Stephania japonica. Taxonomy (NCBI): domain Eukaryota; kingdom Viridiplantae; phylum Streptophyta; class Magnoliopsida; order Ranunculales; family Menispermaceae; genus Stephania; species Stephania japonica. The sequence goes on along the minus strand of CM077558.1, from coordinate 26,634,373 downwards.
ATTTTGGAATTCTAAAGATGTAGTTTGATGAGAAATTGTCAAAAACTTATTACGGTCAAGTTTTGCACGTTTCCTATATGGAATTTAGGCACAATTCGTCTATTTTATTCAAATATAAGCCCTAAAGTTAAATATTGTAAATATGTTGATTTTTAGTAGATTGAATTTCAGAATTCTGGCGATGTAGTTTTACGCGAAATGGGCAAAAACTCATTACCATTTAATTTCACACCTTCCCTACGTTGATTATCGGCACACTTCATCGAAATTTTGCTAAAATAAGCCTTAAAGGACAATAATGTAAATATGTTGTTTTTTAGTTGATTGAATTTCATAATTCTAACAATGTAGTTTGATGCTAAGTGGGCAACAACTCCTTATTGTTGAGTTGGTTGTAGCTTGATGTGAAATGGGCAAAAACTCATTACTGTTCAGTTTCGCACGTTCCCTACGTGGATTTTAATCACAATTCGTCGATTTTTTGCAAAAATAAGTCGTTTATGGTTGTATTGCAAATATGCTAATTTTGGCCAGTTGAATTTTAAAATTTTGACGATGCGAAATAGGCAAAAACTCATTGTTGTCCAGTTTTGCACATTTCCTACGTGGATTTTAGGCACAATTCATTGATGTCTTGCTAAAATAAGCCTTGAAGATCAATACTGTAAATATGATAATTTTGGCAGGTTGAATTTTCAGAATTCTGACGATCTAGTTTGAAATAAAATAAAAAAAAATCATGAACGTTTAATATTGCCGGTTCCAAACTTGGATTTTTGGCGTAGTTCGCCGAATTTTTGATAAATAAGCCTAGAAGATCAATATTGTAAATATGCTGATTTTCGACGAAGTAAATATCAGAATTCTAACGATGTAGTTTGATGTGAAATGAGCAAAAACTCATTACCATCGAGTTTTGTTGTAGTTTGATGTGAAATTAGCAAAAACTCATTATCATCCACATTCGCACGTTCCTTACGTGAATTTTTAGCACAATTCGTCGAATTCTTTCTAAAATAAGCTTTGAAGATCAATATTGTAAATATGCTTATTTTTGGCAAGTTAAATTACAAAATTTTGACAATGTAGTTTGATGCAAAATTGGCAAAAACTCATCGTTTGCCAGCTTCGCACGTTCCCTAGGTGGAGTTTAAGCATAGTTCATCGATGTCTTGCTAATATAAGCCCTGAAAGTCAATATTTAAATATGCTAATTTTTGGTTGGTTGAATTTTACAATTTAGATAATGTAGTTTGAAGCCAAATTGTCAAAACTCATTAGTGCCCAATTTTGCACGTTCCATATGTGGATTTTAGGCCTAATTTGTCTATTTTTGACTGAAACAAATGTTGTATGGCAATATTTACATATGTTGATTAGCGGCTGATTGAATTTCAAAATTTTAACTATAAAGTTTAATGCAAAATGGAAAAAATCATCAGTGTCCAGTTTTGCACTTTCCTACATGGATTTTATATAAAATTCATTAATTTTTTTGCTAAAACAAGCCCTGCATGACAATATTATAAATATGCTAATTTTTCATCTGGTTGAATTTCAGAATCCTAGTGATACAGTTTCATGCAAAATGGGCAAGAACTCGTTAGTGTCCAGTTTTGCACGTTCACTGCATGGATATTAGAAACAATTCATCGATTTTTCTCTTAAATAAACCTTGTATAGCAATTTTGTAAATATGTTAATTTTCAGCAGGTTGAATTTCATAATTTTGACGATCCAGTTTGATGTGAAATGGAAAAGAACTCATCATTGTCCAGTTTTGTTCATTCTCTTCGGGCTTTTAAAGAACAATTCGTCGATTTTTTGTTAAAATAAGCCTTGACGGTCAATATTGTAAATATGTATATTTTCAGTCGATTGAATTTCAAAATTTTAATGATGAAGTTTGATGGGAAATTGGAAAAAACTTAATGCGTCTAGTTTTGTACGTACCCAACGAGGTTTTTAGGAACAATCTATCCATTTTTTGCTCAAATAAACAATAAAGGTCAATATTGCAAATATGCAGACTTTCAAGCGAATGAATTTCATAATTTTGACGATGTAGTTTGATGCGAAATGAGCAACAACTCATTATCATTTGGTGTCACATGTTCCCTATATTATTTTTGACCCAATTCGTCGATTTATTGCTAAAATAAGCCTAGAAGGTCAATATTGTAAATATGTTGATTTTCAACAGGTTGAATTTCAAAACTCTAACACTTTAGTTTGATGCAAAGTGGGCAAAAACACATTACAGTCGAGTTGCATTGTAGTTTGATACGAAATAGGCAAAACACATTACCGTGCAGTTTTTCCCTGCGTTGATTCTAGCTAGAATTTGTTGATTTTGTGCTAAGATAAGTTGTTTATGGAAATATTGTAAATAGGTTAATGTTGGCCAATTGTATTTCAGAATTTTGATGTAGTTTGCTGCGAAATAGGCAAAAACTCATCATTGTTTAGATTCCCACATTCCCTAGATGGATTTTAGGCAAAATTCGTCGATGTTTGGCCAAAATAAGTCTTCAAGGTCAATATTATATATGTTGATTTTTGGCTCATTCAATTTCAAAATTCTAACGATGTAGTTCGATGCAAAATGGGCAAAAATTCAATAACTTCTGGTTTTGCATGTTCCTAACCTAGATATTCAGAACAATTTATCGGGTTTTTGCTAAAATAATCCTTAAAGTTTAATTTTATAAATATGTTTATTTTTGGCCAATTGGATTTCTGAAGTCTAACGATGAAGTTTGATGTAAAGAATGGCACTAACTCGTTACCGTCGAGTTTCACTATAGTTTGATATGAAATGGACAAAAACTCATCACAAGTCGAATTTGCACGTTTCTTACGTGAAATTTAGGCACAATTAGTAAATTTTTTGAAAAAATAGACCTTAAATATCGATATTGTAAATATGTTAATTTTTAGCAAGTTGAATTAATAACTTTGACGATGTAGTTTTATGCGAAATGGGCAAAAACTCATCACTAGCTAGTTTCACATGCTCCCTACATGAATTTTAGGCACAATTCGTCGATGTCTTGCGACAATAAGCCTTGAAGGTCAATATTGTAAATATGCGTACTTTTGGCCGGTTGAATTTTACAATTCTGACGATGAAATTTGAAGCGATATGGGCAAAAACTCATTACCGCCTTATTTTGCACAGTCCCTACGTGGATTTTCAACACAATTTGTAAATTTCTTGGTAAAACAATCCCTGTAGGCAATATTGTAAATATGATTTTTATTGGCCGGTTGAATTTCTAAATTTTAACGATGTAATTTGATGCGAAATGGGCAAAAATTCATCACCGTCGAGTTTTGCACGTTCCCTACTTGGATATTATACATAATTCATCGATTTTTTGCTACAATAAGCCATGTATAGCAATATTGTAAATATGCTTATTTTTCATCTGGTTGAATTTCATAATTCTAGCAATGAAGTTTGATGCACAATGGGCAAAACTCATTATTGTCCAGTTTCGCACGTTCATGCATTGATGTTAGGTACAATTCATCGATTTTTATCCAAAATAAACTTAGTATGGTAATATTGTAAATATATTGATTTTTGGTCAGTTAAATTTAACGATGTAGTTTAATGCAAAATGCTAAAAAAACTCATCAATTTCAAGTTTTGCACATTCCCTACGGGGTTTTTATGAACAATTCGTCGATTGCTTGCTAAAATAAGCCTAGAAGGTCAATATTGTAAATATGTTGATTTTCAATAGGTTGAATTTCAAAACTCTAACAATGTAAATTGATGTAAAGTGGGCAAAAACTCATTATCGTCGAGTTGCGTCATAGTTTGATGTAAAATGGGCAAAACACATTACTGTCTAGTTTTGCATGTTCTCTACGTTAATTGTAGCCACAATTCGTTGATTTGTTGCTAAGATAAGTCGTTTATCGCAATATTGTAAATAGGTTGATTTTGGCCAGTTGTATTTTAGAATTTTAATAATATAGTTTGATGCGAAACGGGCAAAAACTCTTCTTTGTCTTGATTCGCACATTTTCTAAATGGATTATAGGCACAATTCATTGATGTTTTGCTAACATAAGCCTTAAAGGTCAATATTGTAATTATACTAATCTTTGGCCCATTGAATTTCAGAATTCTAACGATATACTTTAATGCAAAATGGACAAAAGTTCATTATTGTCCAGTTTTGCACATTCACTGCTTGGATGTTACGAACAATTTATCTATTTTTCTCTAAAATAAATCTTGTAGGGCAATATTGTAAATATATTGATTTTCGCCCGGTTAAATTTCTGAAATGTAACGATTTTGTTTGATGCAAAATGCACAAAACTCATCACCGTCCAATTTCGCACATTCCGTATAGGGTTTTTAGGAACAATTCGTCGATTTCTTGCTAAAATAAGCCTTGAAAGTCATTTTTCTAAATAAGTTGATTTTCGGCTAGTTAAATTTTGGAATTCTAACGATGTAATTCGATTTGAGATAGGTAAAAACTCATTACCGTCGAGTTTCACACACTCCGTATGAGGATTTTGGGAACAATTCATCAAATTTTTGTTACAATAAGCCTTGATGGTCAATATTGTAAATATGTTTATTTTCGGCCAATTGAATTTCAAAATTTTAACGAATGAAGTTTAATGAGAAATTGGAAAATACTTATTACCGTTTAGTTTCGCACGTACCCAACAGGGTTTTTAGGAACAATCCGTCAATTTTTGCTCAAATAAGCCTTAAAGGTCAATATTGTAAATATAACAATTTTTGAGCGAATGAATTTCATAATTTAACGATGTAGTTTGACGCGAAATGGGCAAAAACTCATTATCTTCTGATTTTGCATGTTCCCTATGTTATTTTCATCCCAATTCGTCGATTTTTACTAAAATAAGCTTTATAAGGTCAATATTGTAAATATGTTAATTTTCAACAAGTTGAATTTCAAACTCAAACTATTTAGTTTAATGCAAAATGAGCATAAACACATTACTGTCAAGTTTCGCACATTCCCTACGTGGATTTTAGACACAATTCTTTGATTTTGTGCTAAAATAAGTTATTTATTGCAATATTGTAAATAGGTTGATTTTGGTCAGTTGTATTTCAGAATTTTGATAAAGTAGATTGATGTGAAATGGACAAAAACTCAACATTGTCTAGATTCGCACATTCCTTACATGGATTTTAGTCATAGTTCGTTGACGATTTGCTAAAATAAGCCTTAAAGGTCAATAATGTAAATATGTTGATTTTAGGCCCATTCAATTTCAGAATTCTAATGTAGTGTGATGCATAATGGGCAAAAACTAATTAACTTCTGGTTTTGCACTTTCCCAACATGGATATTCGGAACAATTCATCGAGTTTTTGCTAAAATAAGGCTTGAAGTTCAATTTTACAAATATGCTAATTTTAAGCCAATTGAATTTCAGAAATCTAACGACGTAGTTTGATTGGAAAAGGGCACTAACTCGTTACCGTCGAGTTTCGATGTAGTTTGATGTAAAATAGGCAAAAACTCTTCATCGTCCAAATTTGTACGTTTCTTACGTAGATTTTTTGCACAATTAGCCAAATTTTCGCAAAAATAAACTGTGACGGCCCCAATTTCCCAAGCAATTGGGTACGCCCGGCCTAGATACGCATAGGCTCCCGAGTCAGTACTCGACGAGTCTAAGCATGCCTAGTCAGCCTCAATTCATTCGATTACAAATTTATGAAGTGAGTTATTGCAATTATCAAGTGTTATGCAACGGAAATAAGTTTTAAATATGGGAAATAACTCAAATCAAAGGGAAATCAGAAAAATTCTATTCATGTGGAAACCCCAAAAATAGATATTCATGTACAATCAAGTATCAAAGATTAAACAAGACTACGATATCACTCTCAAATCCCAAGTAATATCAAAACAGAGTATCGCAAAAACAACATACAAACAACAAACAAATAAACCTTACACTATTCTAGATGAAGTGCTCTGCTCCGAGAAGTCCTCAAAGAAAGTCGCCAAGAATGGGGCCCTTTCCCTTGCTGCACTTTGGTCTATCTACACCCACTGTCACAAACTAGACAGTGAGCAACTGAGAGAAATCGAAAGTAGTGCTAAAAGAATATAACAGTAATTCAACATTAACCAATAAAGCAGTTCAAGAATCATGCGGTAATTGAAAAAGTGGAAATTAATACAAAATGCATGATAATCAGACTAACACATAGCAATTGCAACATGCGTGTTCTAAGAATCAAAAGAGGCCCATAAGTGATCTAAATCATAGCAAACTAGCAAAGACCTCGCATCTCCACAGTCAATATTGTAACATCGCAAAGTATGAATAAGAGGCATCGCAACACCTCTCAAATCAAGTACCCAGGTACACACAACACTAGGGGTGGTCAGTACCCCTGCAAGAAGTACTCGCGTATTCCCAGCTAGTGCGGGCCATATAATACCTTCCCGACACACTCAAGCTAAGAACACACACAACCAAGGAATAACATAATAGAATGTCAACCAAAGGATCATAGCAATATCATAATAATAAAGGATATATGAATTACATGGTATTTTCTTGTTGGCTTACTAACTTATACACATACAAGGCACATGCGTACTTACCTGACTACGTCATGACACGAAACCATTCCTGTGACTCTAGTCTGTAACTTTGGGTTCTCAACTACCTATCAATGATTTGAACACTAATATGTTAGGTTTATGTTCAATAATTACCCATAAATAAACCCCTAAAGTTTTCCAAGTTTTCCATATTTTTCATAGGATTTATAGTTCAATTTATGTTCAAGATGTTGTGGTGGCGTCATGTCCTCGGGCCTGACGATGACACTCAAAACACCTAATTCTAGGTATTTGGGTTGGGACGCCGTGAGTGGCGCCATTGGGACTTTGGCCCACGACGACACTCAAAACGCCCCAATTTTCCAAGTGTATAGGGGGGTGGAGCGCGCTCCTGTTCTTTAGGAATGCTTGCCCATAACATAGAGCGCGCTCATCTGAGAAGGGAGTGTGCTCCCCTGATGAAAAAAGTTCGAGAATTTTTCTCTTCCATACATGAGAGTGCTTCCCTATCGTGGTTGACCCCATTCTCCTTCATGGGGGAATCAACAACATCCCAACAATGCCAAAACAACACTCATATCTACAATACGAATTCATAAAATAAATTTAAATCAAAAAATTTATTAAAAACTCAAAACTCTTCAAAATCTCAAACACCCTTTAACAAACATGTTTTGATTGGTTCATAGACCACTAATCCGTAGAAAACAGCGATAAAATCTAAGTTTCAAGCTTGTTATTCGAAACCATCACAACAAAAGTGATCGAAATTGACACAAACACGTAGGAATTTGCAAGGGTAATCGAAATCTTACCTCGGATCATCCGATTGATCACTCTGACGGACCTCTGAACACCTCCCAAGTGGTTGTCTAGCCTTGTCTTGTTCTTCCAATTTGAGAAGAAAAGAAGAGAAGAGGAGAGAAGGAGAGAAAAGTGAGAAAGAGAAAAAGGTAAGAGGGCCTTTTATTCGCCTCCTTATCATCAACTTACACTTGCTTATCTCGAGGTAGATCCAAGGCTTTTTCCTTTTAAAAATATCCACCCACCTTAACTCCACTAAGTGGCTCTAATAGGTGAATTGCACACCACTTAGTTAACCAACTCGCTAGCCGTTTCTCCCGAATTTAGATTCTGAACCATGTTACAACTCGCACGTCGTGTACTTCTAGTCTCGCCAACGTCGTTATTTTAGTTATTTATTTTTATCATTATTCCAATAATTCATTTATTAGCATTTTTTGTGTTTAAAATCCTTGTTTATCGTAAGCGAAGCCTCACTCAGACTTTCAATTCGCCAAATGACTCAAAACTCGTACTAGATATGTATCACAACAGTTAGGTCACGGTCCCAAAATGTGACACGTGACGTGTTAAATTTGAGGGTCATCACAGTTTCCCCTACTTATTAGAATTTCGTCTTCGAAATTGAGAAAATAATTCAATCAAGGTATCAACTCACTGGAATCAAATAGGTAAGGAAAGTGCTCGCACATGTAGGACTCTATCTCCCAAGTCATTTCCTCGTCTCCGTAGTATTGTCGTTTCACGGAAACTGAAGGTATCTCCTTGTTCCTCAATGTCAAGACCTTCCTGTCAATGATCTGGATCGACTGCTCCACATATGTAGCATCGTCTCGCAAGTCGATCTCGCTCGAATCTACCATTGATCGTCGTCTTTCGCTTGACTTGTCTAATCGAAGCATAGAGATATGGAACACAGGATGAACTCCTGCAAGATGAGGCGGTAACTCTAACTCATAAGCAAGCTTACCGACTCTCTTCACTGTCTTCAATGGCTCGATAAAACTAGGAGCAAGCTTTCCTTTGACTCCGAACAATTTGTGACCCTTCAGTGGAGAGACCTTTAAATACATAGTCTCCTACATCATACTACAACTTGTTGTGATACATGTCATAATATTTCTTCTGCCTGTCCTGAGTACCTTTCAATCTCTAACGAATCTGTTGTACCTTCTCAGTATGATCAACAACAATTTTTGGTCCAACTGTCACGACATCCTCGGGATCCCGATACAGAGCCTCAAATGGTGCCATCCCGATACTCGCCTAGAAATCTTTGTTGTATGTAAACTCACATAAGTGAAGGTACTCTTTCCAAGATCCCCCGTACTCCAGTACACACATCCTGAGTATATCTTCTAACAGCTAAATCAATATCTCAAACTGTCCATCTGTCTGCGGATGGAACGTCGTACTCAAGTTAGGTCTGGTGCCAAACTGAGCTTGCATGATCTAACACATCAATGAAGAAAACTGCGCCCCTCTGTCTGATATGATCAACAATGAAACTCCATGCAATCTGACTATCTCTCGCTCATAAAGAATGCTCAGTCTGTGAACTCTATGAATAGTGGATACTGGTATGAAATGAGCAAATTTTGTCAGCCTGTCCATAATTACCCAAATGCTATCGTGACCACGAGGAGATCGGAGCAAGCCATTGACGAAGTCCATAACAATGTGCTCCCACTTCAACTGAGGAATGGGTAGGGGCTGCAACAATCCTTCAGGTCATCGATCTCAGCTTTCACAAGTTGACATATCTCACACACTCTAATAAACTCCAACGCGTCAGACTTCATCCCTGACCACCAGAAGAGACATCGCATATTAGCGTACATCTCGATTCGACCAGGATGTACAAAAAAATGGGAACGGCGAGCCTCCTGAAGTATCTCGGTGTGTAAATCAGCGGCTAATCAAATCCACAATCGCCCACGATACCTTAAGCATGAGTTTTTCAACCAACTCCAGCCTGGATAATCTGAATTGTTTGCCATCTCACTGAAACACTGGTACGACGCATCGCCTTGCTGTCTCTCGAGAACAGTCTGCAGTGAAATAGTCTACAACCTCATTTGACCAAATATATATGTCTTGGCAGTCGTCAGCACGTCCGCTGAACTTATCATCTCGACCGCCTCAAGTAACACATACTCGTGGGTCATACGACACATAACTACCTCAGCATAAGATCTTCTATGGCTCAAAGCATCAACACAATATTGGTTTTCCCAAGATGATACTCAAGTGCGAAATCATAATCCTTCAGGAACTCAAGCCAACGCCTCTGTTTTAGATTCAGCTCCTTCTAAGAGAATAGGCACTTCACACTCTTATGATCAGTAAATAGCTCGAAACGAATATCATACAGGAGGTGTCTCTAAATTTTCAACACAAACATAATCGCAGCTAACTCTAAGTTGTGGGTCGGGTAGTTATTCTCATGAACTTTCAGCTGTTGGGATTCATAAGCGATAACTCTGCCCTTCTACATCAGCACACAACCCAAACCATCCTTCGACGCATCAGTATACACCATCAAATCATTCCCTATCTCGAGCAAAGCTAGAACTTATGCCGTAGTCAGCTTCTTTTTTAGAGTGGTGAACGACTGTTCATAATCCTCGTTCTAGTCAAACTTAGCATTCTTCTGACTCGGTTTCGTCATTGGTGCAGTGATCTTGGAGAAGTCCCACACAAATTAGCAGTAATACCTTACCAATCCCAGAAAATTGTGAATCTGTGTCACTGTAATCAGAGTAGGCCACTCAATCATGGCTTTAATCTTCTCAGGATCTAGGACAACTCATCTAGCTCCAACTACGTGTCCCAAGAATCTGACCTCTGAAAGCCAAAACTCACACTTATTGAACATGGCGTACAGTCGATGGTCCCTCAGAGTCTGCAACTCTAATCGAAGATGTTCCTCGTGCTCCTCAAGAGTCCTGGAATAGATAAGGTTGTCATCGATGAACACAATCACGAATCTATCCAAGTACTGCCTCAATACTCTGTGCATGACATCCATGAACATGGCTGGTGCATTAGTTAAGCCGAACGGCATGACTGTGAACTGATAATGGTCATATCTCGTGTTGAATGTTGTCTTCTCCTGGTCCCCAACCCTAATCCTGAGTTGATGATAATCTGAACTCAAATCATTCTTAGAGAACCATTGCGCTCCTGTCAGCTTGTCGAACAGATCATCGATACGAGGCAATGGGTACTTGTTCTTCACGGTAACCCAGTTCAGTTATCTGTAGTCGATGTATAACCTCAGACTACCATTTTTCTTCTTCACGAATAACATTGGCGTCCCCCAAGGTGATATGTTAGGACTGATGAATCCTAACTCTAATAATTCATCTAGTTGAATCTGCAACTCCTCTAGCTCTCGAGGTGCCATCCTATTCGGCGGTATAGAAATAGGCCTAGTCCCAGAGGCTAAGTCAACAATGAAGTCAATCTCCCTCGGTGGTGGTAATCCTGGCAATTCCTCCGAAAATACATTTATGAACATGCACACTACCGGTACATCTGAAATGTTGATCTCCTATCTCATACCAGTGCTCATGATGCTCGCAAATGTCTCAATCTCTCCACTCGTGGCCTCCCTGCCTCTGGTGATAGGAAATAACGTTGTTCTACCCTAAACATTGATCTCCGTACCATTTGATAATGGAATCTTAATCGTTTTCTCATAGCAACCGATTTAAGCATGGTACGCTCCCAACCAGTCCATGCCCAATAGCGCATCGAACTCAAGAAACTCTAGCACCCTCATGTCAATAGGCAACTCGTAGCCTCCTATCTCTACCAGATAATTAACACACAGAAAATTCAGGTATATCTTGTCCCCAACAGCCATGCTAAGGATTAAGGGTCTACTAAACCTAATGGGTTTCAACCCTAATGTATCTATCATGCGTCTAGAAATAAATGAAACAGTAGAACCGGAATCAAACATGGTATACGTGAAAGTACTGCAAATGGAAACCATACCTTCAACAGGATTGTTGGAAGCTCCCTGATCTGGCTCGATAGTAACTTGTACACGCCCATCTAGTGCTGATGGTGTTGTGGTTGCGCTTTCTCCGGTTGTGTACACTAAGCCTGGATGTGGCCAACCTGACCACATATGTAGCTTATGCGTGTCTCCTGCACTCCCTTTCTTTAATTTTGTGTAGATCGCAGAGTCTGGGTCTAACCAGACTTTTGTGTCTGCCTCTATCTACCTCCTCTGCTAAAATCTCGGTTACGGTAGAATGTCTCTATGACTGCTGTCCAGGTCATCGATGTTTTACTAAAATAAGCCTTCAAGGTCAATATTGTAAATATGCTGATTTTTGACCAATTGAATATCAGAATTCTAAAGATGTAGTTTGATGTAAAATGGGCAAAATACATTACCATCTGGTTTTGCACGTTCCTAACCTTGATTTTCGTAACAATTCATCGAGTTTTTGCTAAAATAAGCCTTAAAGTTCAATTTTATAAATATGTTGATTTTTGGTCGATTGAATTTCAGAAGTCTAATGATGTAGTGTGATGCGAAAAGGGCACTTACTCATTACTGTCGAGTTTCACTGTGGGTTGACGTGAAATGGGCAAAAACTCATCATCGGCCAAATTTGCAAGTTTCATATGTGCATTTTAGGCACAACCAGTCGAGTTTTTGCAAAAATAAACCTTAAGTATCGATAATGGCATATGTTGATTTACGGCAAGTTGAATTAGAATTTTGACGATGCAATTTCATGTGAAATGGGCAAAAACTCATCACTTATGTGGATTTTAGGCACAATTCTTTGATGTTTGACTACAATAAGCCTTGAAGGTCAATATTGTATACATACTGACTTTTCACCGGTTTAATTTTACAATTTAGACGATGATGTTTGAAGCGATATGGACAAAAATTCATTACTGCCCAATTTTCCCATCCCTACGTGAATATTTGGCACAATTTGTTGATTTCTTGTTAAAACAATCCATGTATGGCAATATTGTAAATATGATGACTATCAATAGGTTGAATTTCTAAATTTTAATGATGTAGTTTGATACGAGATGGGCAAAAACTAATCATTGTCGAGTTTCGCACGTTCCCTACGTGGATTATATGCATAATTTGTCAATTTTTTGCTAAAACAAGCCCTGTAAGGCAATATTGTAAATATGCCTATTTTCGTTCAGTTGAGTTTTTAGAATTCTAGCAATGAAGTTTGATGCACAATAGGCAAAACTCATTAACGTCCAATTTCGCATGTTCACTACGTGGATGTTAGGCACAATTCATCAATTTTTCTCTAAAATAAACCTTGTAAGGCAATATTGTAAATATATTGATTTTTGACCAGTTAAATTTCAAAAATTTTACAATGTAGTTTGATATAAAATGCGCAAAAAGTCATCACTGTCCAGTTTCACAGATTCTATTTGGGGTTTTTAGGAACAATTCGTCGATTGCTTGCTAAAAAAGCCTTAAAGATTAATATTGTAAATAAGTTGATTTTTGGCTGGTTGAATTTCAGAATTCTAACAATGTAGTTCCATTTCAAATGGCTAAAAACTCATTACCGTCGAGTTTCACACATTCCCTATGTGGATTTTGGGCTTAATTCTTCGAATTTTTGCTATAATAAGCCTTGACGGTCATTATTATAAATATATTTCTTTTCGGCCGATTGAATTTCAAAATTTTGATAATGATGTTTGATGAGAAATTAGAAAAAACTTATTACCGTCTAGTTTCACACGTACTTACGGGGTTTTTAGGAACAATTCGTCAATTTTTTCCTCAAATAAGACTTTAAGGTAAATATTGTAAATAAGCTGACTTTTGAGCGAATGAATTTCATAATTCTTATGATATAGTTTGATGTGAAATGGGCAAAAACTATATCATAATTCTTATGATATAGTTTGATAAAATGGGCCTAGAAGGTCAATATTGTAAATATGATGATTTTCAATAGGTTGAATTTCAAAACTCTAATGATGTAGTTTGATGCAAAGTGGGCAAAAATTTATTACTGTCGAGTTGCATTGTAGTTTGATGCGAAATGGGCAAAAACACATTACCATTCAATTTCGCACATTCCCTAGGTGGATTTTAGCCACAATTCGTTGATTTTGAGCTAAAATAAGTCATTTATGGGAATATTGTAAATAGGCTGATTTTGGCCGGTTGTATTTCAAAAATTTTATGATATAGTTTGATGTGAAATGGGAAAAAAACTCATCATTTTCTAGATTCGCACATTCCCAACATGGATTTTATACACAATTTGTCGATGTTTTGCTAAAATAAGCTTTAAAGTTCAATATTATAAATATGCTGATTTTTGGCCCATTGAATTCATAATTCTAATGATGTAATTTGATACAAAACGGGCAAAAACTTAGTACCATCTGGTTTTGTACATTTCCAACCTGGATTTTTGGAATAATTCATCTATTTTTTTCTAAAATAAGCCTTGAAGTTCAATTTTATAAATATGCCGATTTTCGGCTGATTGAATTTCAAAAGTCTAACGATGTAGTTTGATGCGAAAAGGGCACTGAATCATTACCGTCGATTTTTGCTGTAGTTTGATGTGAAGTGGGCAAAAACTCATTACCATTCAAATTTGCATGTTTTTTACAAGGATTTTAGGCACAATTAGTTGAATTTTTGCAAAAATAAACCTTATATATCGATAATGTAATATGCTTAGTCTTGACAAGTTGAATTAGAATTTTAACGTTGTACTTTCATGTAGAATGGGAAAAAACTTATCACTTAGATGGATTTTAGACACAATTCTTCGATGTTTTACTACTACAACAAATCTTGAAGGTCAATATTGTATATATGCTATGTAACGACCCTAAAATTCCAACTCGTGTCACAGGTCATTCCAGGGTCGTATTATGGGCCCAGCTAGTTGTGCTTGTTTCGGTCATCGAGAGTCAACACTGAGGTACGTTATATTTTTATAGAAATCCATACTATTTATTTATTACCTGAATATTAATTACAGTGTTCCAAACATGTGAGAACGTCTTTGAGCACACCTTAGCGTTGAGGAACGAGTTCAGCTCGGAATAACGTGTGTTACGGGAGCTTGGCAAACTATGATAGATAATTAGGAGTCTGGTAGACTAAATAGACTAAAACACTAATAAAATATAATAAAATAATAAATTAATGGACGTCGAGTGATACACGTGGTTTTGGATGACATGCATGGGTCAAACGCTAGTGCGCATGCCCAAGTGAACTTGTTGGTGCGCACAACGAAATTCTAGGTGTGAAAATACAATTGTATCTATATATAAAGAGTATATATAAAAATAAATTGAAAAGAAATGTGAAATACCAATAAGGGCTTTTGGTTTATTAATGGAATGGATAAATATGGGGGCAAAATGGTCATTTGGCCACCCCAAAATGTCAACAACACCACCGCCCCTCACCATTCTCACAAACGAACCGAGAGAGAGAAAAAATCGAATAGAGAGATCGGTCAATTGAGAGTGGGAGAGAACGAGAGCGAGATCGAGACATCGAGCTTGAAGGAGAGGCGGCGAATGTGAGATGAGTTGTTGATTGTTGTTGGCGTTGTTTTAGTGCGTTGTTAAGGTGGGAAGCTCGGACGAACAACCATTGTAGTTTGTCCGAGGAATAAGGCAACGCAGAGAATTCTTCTCCCCTGCTAGAATTGATTAGGGGGTCTAGTCATACCAGACCCCAAATAAATAAATAAATAAATAATCAAATTTGCCATTCAATTGGAGAAGATGGTGAATTGGTGGGCTGTGTCAGGGTGGACCAGCCCAACCCGGGGCCCCACCCATTATTAAATAATAATTTATTTATTTATTCATAATAAATAAATTAACTAATTATGATTTTAAATGAAATAAATATCATTTAAATAAGGAAAATTCGCAAAAAATAAGAAAATTCTAGAAAATTAGTAAAAACTTATATTTTTACCAAATAAATAGAAATTTATGAATTTCTATGAAAAGTGAAGTTTTCGGAATTGTGACGAGACTTTTGTCGAGGTTTTTGCCTTGTAAAGCGTGAAATTGGCGAAAATAGCCAGAAATTCGGAAATATCATGGAAAATATGAGAAATTGAAAATACTTAAGAAAAATTATAAGAAAGTTAATTTTGAGAATTTCAAGAATTTTTGTATCGAAAACTCTCCTTGAAAAGCGTGTCATCACATTTACTTTCCAATTTGAACAATATTGGGATCTGAAAATCTAGATTTTCCCAAATAGGCACTAACACGATATAAATTGGTCTAAATTACTACCAGAGACATAATCTACTAGTGTCGTTATCGGAGACCAATTTTGGTGGCGAGTCGGAGCTGCGCGAAAGTGGAATTATAGGGATTCAAAGTGAGTAAATGCAACAATATTATCAATATGAATTCTCTTCTAATTCTTGACTGGTTATTTCTTGAAATGCGAGCCATTTGTACGCCATTATAGTTCAGGTGACCTAGGGTTTAGGTAGTTCGCCTGTGCAGAGAATCTCAACGAGTTTAGCAGCCGGCATAGACTGTGGCTTCTCGTTAGAGCCTATCAGAAGGATAAGCTTTTGGCCTATGATTGTGGCTTTCCTTAAGTAGTGTGCTAGTAATTTATACATCTGGCTTTGTCTGTGGCTTTTCCTAGCATAGTGTAATGGCCTGAAGTTAATTCGCCATTATTAATGACGTGTCTGCAGAAGTAGTGAACTGCTCAAATGCTTATGGGACCTGCAAACAAGTTAGGGCACGTTGGGAGCTAGGTAAATAGTAAATTTTGGTGTTGTTGTGCTTTAATTTGCGATGTTTATTGGTAATTAGGTTATTGGCATCGTGATGTGTGTTAGTTATTGTATAATTGACGTGTGAGATTGTGTGACGGGCATTCGCTTTGAATAGCGTGTAAATGCGAGAATCGGGTATCGAATGATAGTGCACTAGGTTGGGGGACTAAATACACACAATAAATGGTAAAATTCATTAAATAATTAATTAAATAATTTTGTATATGCGCTCGTGGTACGATAGTATGCGGGGACGTGAGGTTACGTATAGGACTCGGGTATCGTAACGCCTGAAGGTTTGATGTTTGGTTTGAGCCAAAAAAATTCAAGGGAGAGTGTTACCCACCCAAGTCATGTTTTTGTGGACTTTTTGACCTTCTCACAACCCTTGGATGAGGCTTAGGGATGTGGGAGTGAGGCTAGATGACGAATTTGTATATATAAGTGATGTTTTCACTTTCTCATCAACTTTTGTCTCTCTTGTTTTGAGGAAGTCCGAAAATTGAGAAGTGAGGAGGGTATTATGAGTTTTGATTTGTGATTTGGAGCTCAAGAACTCGAGAAAAATGAATTATAATGTTAGATCTTCGATCCACATCTCCTTCTCTACGTTTCAGGGTAATTTTCTCGGGTGTTGACGTGGGTTTCAAAAATCAATTTGAGTACACCAATTTTGGGAGGTGTTGCTATGAAGTTTGGATTGATTCTAGTGCTTTTGGTGTCGGTAATGTGGAAGAGTTTGTATTGGTTATGAAATTTTGGAACAATTCCAAGTTTTGAATGGTTTTTATCAGGGTTTTAGTTTTGGATGAATTTTGTCGATGGGTTATGATGAGAAACTGTTTATTAGTGTTTTTATGCGATGTTTGGATGAGCACGGACCCCGACAACAAGCCTAAGGGGGTTCAAAAACCCCAAAAATCTCTACTGGCAGAGACGCCACGAGGGCACCGTGGTGAGTTAATGCTCACAGTGCTACCCATATACGTTTAAGCCAGTGACCCAAGGTTTCACGCCTTGGAGGCACCGTAGAGAGAAATAACGTGGCGGCACTGTCACAGCGTCCAGGACGACATGGACACGCCGTGAAGACTCGAACTAGACGGCGTCACTGGCGACATCTGAGGCAGTTTTCAGACAAAATTTTTAAATAAAATTACTAATTGGGGATTTGCTTAAGGACTTATATAGATCATTTGGGGTGTTTAAATGATGGTTTATCGATAATTTGGGTATTAAATTGGGGTTTACAAGGTTTGAGAATTTATTCAATTTATTGGAGAATTAATGATTTTAGTTGGCAATTGCGGAGATTGGACATGCATTATGAGCGTGATTTGGTGACCTTTGTGGTTAGTTGGAGTGCGATTTGAGGTGTGTAGTATCTCTAATGAAATTACTTAAGTATTTACTTCTTTTGGCATTTTGAATTTAATTTTTTTCATTTTAATATTCTACTCTAGTTGTGGTTATATGGACGGAAGTTGAGCTGGGTTCCCTCCTTTCCATTCTAGTGTGTACGTCCACTACACCATAGTATGTTGTTAATTATCGATCTCGGTGAATAGGACGACCCGAGTGTCACGTCGTACAATGTGTCGGTGCGCCGTAGGTGTAACGTCAGCCATCGAGTGGATTCAGATACTGGCCCTACTTGAGTCGGACTCACCGACAGTATTCTGTGGAAGAGTTCGACTTATGGTGGTAGTCTGACCCTAAGGGCTAGGAACACACTTTGAGCTTTTACTATTATCTATTCATGTGATGAGCGTAGTTGCCCGTATTTATTCTGGATGTTTATTTAATAGCTTTATTTAAATTCTAGTATTTACTTTCAGTATTGCTTACTTAATTTCCTTGGGAATACACACTCTGGACTCGTCATCTGCTTTTTGTGATGACTTAAGTGTAGATCCTAGTATGAGCAGGGGTAAAGGCAAGCTTCCAGAGTACCGTTGATTAGAGACAGATTGTCTAACTCGTACGTTTGTATTATATATATTTTGTTGTCATTTTGGGTTTGGGGATTGTGAGATACTTTGAGATACCTTGTATATATGGATTGTTTTGTGACTCCAAAGGTATTATGGCTATATATGGGTTTTCCACATTAGGTTTATGGTTTATATTACACACTTTGATTATTATTATCTGAGGTAATATGTTAGTAAGACTTCCACTGTGTTAATTCGAGGATTAAATAATGACTAATAGAATTTGATTTCAATACAATTAAATCACTAAATTGATAACTAATAAGGCTTAAAAGAATAACATTGAAGATATAATCCAATGTAGAGTATAGTTGTCGCTGGTAAGACAGACTGTGGGTTCATATTGGTCCCCGTGGCGGTTTATTTGGAAAATAGGTCGCTATATTTTGGTATCAGAGCGAGGCTCTAATGAGTCATAGGTTTCCTAGACTTGAATTTGAGGATAACTTGATTATAAACCTATTGAATAAGCTTTAAATGTGGAAACCTAAAGGAATTGATTAAAGTCTTAGTTGGGAAGCAATGAGATATGGGTAGAAATCAGGATTATATGTGTTATGATTTTGGTTGTGTATTACGTACATTACTCGTATATTCGTACTAAGGCACAATCTTCGATGCAGATACCAATAGACGGGCAGCCTTCATATATGACTCAACCTAAAGTTGGGGATACTAGTGATTCGATTAGGCAGACATTGACGTTAGAGTCTTTAGCACGGGCAATGTATGATAGGTTCGCATAGTTGTTGGATTTGTTGAGAGCTCGTGAGACTATGACAATCCCTACTATAGTTGTAGCTGCACCATTGGTTACTACTCCTGCAGTTGTTGCTCCCATTACTGCTTAGACTCAGGGGTAGGCTGCAGTTTCAGAGACACATATTAAGAGAGCTATTCCAGTGGTTGTTCTAGTCAAGATTACGTTAGTTGTGACTCATTCGACTACCGAACAGCCAGATTTAGCGTCTTTTTCAAGGAGTTTGATGACTGTAGAGGCGAGGAAACTAAAATATTATCTTAGTTTCTTTCCTGGATACTACTATAGAGCTGGAGATCCAGAGTTAGCAGGGAGATGGCTATTGGCTTAAGAGAGATTACATGAGATGTTATCTGCTGAGGAGGTTAATAAACCCAGATTAGTTAGTTATTGCCTGAGATCTGTTATTGTTGCATGGTGGACCACTTATAGAGTGACACATCCTGCGGTTACTACCTGGGTTGATTTCCGAGCATTATTCATGGATGAGAATATACCTATGGAGGTTAGGATTTGATTGAAATAGGAGTTCTTGACATTGGTTAGGGCACCATGTCTATTACCGAGTACATGGAGACGTACAGATATTTGTTGTCTTACTCTTTAGATTTGGCAGCGACCGACATATTGTAAATGTATTATTTTTTCTGAGAACTGGATGAGAGGATAGCTACCACAGTTGTTTCTAGTGGAGCAAGTATTTTGGCTTAGGTATATGACTGGTCTCTTTCTCATAAGACATTTATAGTACATAGGGTTGGTAGATTATTAATTCAAACTGCGTTACAGGGTCAGCAGAGTCATTGAGCTCAGGGTTCTTGGTCTGATCAAAGGCTGAAGAGATAGAAGTAGGATAGAGGTCAGGGTCAAATAAACCAGAGTTAAGGCCAGAGTCAGGCGCAGAATTAAAGGACTATGGGCAGATCTGAGAGTCGCACTTGTTATTGTTGTGGTCAGGTGGGACATCTTGTAGTGAAGTATACCAAACCAGTGCCAGTACCACCACAGACAGACCAGGCCAGAGATAGGGCCCAGACAACAGTTTTTGGGGCTGCACAGTTAGACCGGGAGGTGGCTAGACAGCTTATTAAGGGTATGTTATCTGTCAGTGAAACTTTTATGCATGTCATGTTAGACTCAGGTAGCACACCTTCTTTTATATCTGGACGTATGGTAGGATTGTTAGGTTTAGGTGCACAGACCTTAGATACACATCTTGTTCTCAGTACGACAGTTGGAGATAAGATTTACCCTAACCAAATTTACCGGGATTGTGTGGTTGAGATAGAGGGACATCAATTACCGACTGACTTGATAGTATTAGAGTATCTGGAGTTCGATACGATGTTCGGTATGGATTGGTGATTATCTTATCAAGCACAGATTGACTATTTCAGCAAGACCGTGACATTTCACATCGAGGGGATTCCAGAGTTTTCATTTGCTGGAGTTGCATCAGCGTTACCTATCACTTGAGGCAGACTAGCGACATCGCATGAAATGGAAGCGTATGCGGCTATGATGGAGCCAGAGCTTAGGACAATAATTAGGATTGAGGGTGTTCCAATGGTATGTGAGTTTTCAGATGTATTTCCTGAGGATTTGCCAGGATTGCTACCACCAAGAGCTGTGGAGTCTATCATTGAGTTGATTTTGGGGACTCAGCCGATTTATAGCAAGTCGTATAGGATGTCAACATCAGAGCAAGAGGAGTTGAGGACCCAGTTAGAGGAGTTACTGTAGAAGGGATTCATACACCCTAGCATGTCACCTTATGGAGGTCTAGTTCTTTTTGTAAAGAAGAAGGACGGTGCAATGTGGATATGTGTAGACTACAGGAAGTAAAATTAGGTGACGATTAGGAACCGTTACCCACTTTCTAGAATTGATGACTTCTTCAACCAGTTGGCAGGAGCCAAATTCTTCTCGAAGATTGACCTCAGATCAGGATACCATTAGTTGAGGATTCGAGAGGAGATATTAAGAAGTTCACTTTCAGTACGCATTAGGGGTTGTATGAGTTCACAGTCATGCCGTTTTGGCTGACTAATGCGTCAGTGATCTTCATGGATTTGATGCACAGGGTGTTTAGGCCATTTTTTGATCAATACATCATAGTTCTCATTGACGACATCCTGATTTATAGTAGGACTTGTATGGAGCACGAGAGGCTTCTCAGGGAGGTGTTGGCTACACTGAGAGAGCATCGACTTTATGCCAAGTTCACCAAGTGTGCATTTTGGCTGAGTGAGGTCAAGTTTATGGGGCATGTCATCAGTGATCAGCGCATATCACTTGATGGTGAAAAGATTTGGGCTATTATTGACTGGAGGACACCAGAGTCTATTTCTGATATATAGAGTTCCCTAGGTTTAGCAGGATATTACAGGCGCTTTGTATAGGATTTTTCATTGATTGCAGCGCTGATGACGAGGTTGATCAAAAAGGATGTCCGATTTGACTGGCCACAGGAGTGTGAGGATGTATTCTGGGAGCTGAAGAGATAGTTGACTTCTGCAGCAGTTTTGGCATTACCTATGGCAGGTAAGTGTTTCTCAGTTTACCGTGATGCATCAGGCACTGTGTTTGGTTGTGTATTGATACAGGGCAGACACCCAATGGCTTATATATCACGACGATTGAGATCTCACAATGAGAGTTATCTAGTGCACGACTTGGAGCTTGTAGTGGTCGTGTTTTCACTGAAGGTTTGAAGGCATTACCATTTTGGTGAGAGGTCTGTATTGTTCACAAATCACCAGAGTTTGAGATACTTGTTCACTTAGAAGGAGTTGAACATGAAACAACAGAGATGGCTCGAGTTACTGAAAGACTATGACTTTGCCATTGAGTATCACCTGAGTAAGGCGAATGTCGTAGCTGATTCGTTGAGCATGAGCGGCATCAAGAGTCAGACGGGACTACGGCATATGATACACGAGCACGGGTTCCTTGAGCCTGCGTCGGTGTTCTGTATGATAAAGTCTATTACTGAGCTACAGATTTGTAGCCAGAAGAGAGTTCCTACCATGTCACATGAGCGAGTTACTGAGTTGCAGAGAGCTAATGGCCGGTATTTATAAATTAGTGTACTGACTCAGAATCCGGGGTACACAGAGTGGTCTGAGGGTTCAAACGGGTGCTTGAGACACAGGGATCGTTTGTTGATACCGCAGGTACTAGAGCTCAAAGACAGTATTATCGAGGATGCACATTGGTCGCGATTTGTAGTTCATCCTAGTCAGACCAAGATGTATCATGGCCTACAAAGATTGTTTTGTTGGCCAGGGATGAAAGCCGACATGGGGAAATACATTCAGAGTTGTCATATTTTCCAGCAGGTGAAGGATAAGCACAGGAGACCAGCTGGGTTGCTACAACTGCTGTCGATTCCTCAATGGAAATGGGAACACGTGACCATGGACTTCGTCAGTGGCCTAGTGCAGACTACAAAGAGACAAGATGCAATTTGGGTAGTTATTGACAGGTTGACGAAGTCGACACACTTTATACCGATAGCCATGAGATATTCAGTTACACAGCTGAGCATTATCTTCAAGAGAGAGATTGTCAGATTGCAAGGTGTACTGGTCTCCATTGTATCTGATAAAGATCAAAGGTTTACTTTGAGGCATTGGGAGAGTGTGCTGGAGCAGTTTGGCACTCGACTACAGTTCAGTACTGCGTATCATCCACAGACCGACGGGCAATCAGAGCGGTTGATTCAGATTCTCGAGGATATGCTCAGGGCGTGTATTTTACAATTTGGTGGATCGTGGGAGGATTATTTGTCGTTGTGGGAGTTTGCATACAACAACAGCTATCAAGCGAGTATCGGGATGCCACCGTTCGAGGCACTATATGGTAGGCCCAATAGGTCACCAACATGTTAGGTGGTACCGGAGGATACAGCGGCTATAGGACCTGAGGTTGTTGTGGATCACACTAAGAAGGTGAGGCAGATTAGACAGAGACTTCAGGCGGCACAGGATAGGTAGAAGAAATATGCGGATATGTATCATGTGGATCTGAGCTACGAGGTTGGAGACATGGTGTATTTGAAAGTTTTTTCGTGGAAAGGGCATTAAGGGAAACTGGCACCGAGATTTGTTGGACCATACATGGTTAAGGCATGCGTCAGCATTGTAGCGTGTGAGTTAGAGTTACCGTTGCAGTTAGATGGGGTACATCCGGTATTTCATGTTTCGATGTTGAGACTGGCTAGGTCGGGGCAGAGACCTATGGTTGATGTCAAGTAGGTAGAGGTACGACCTAATGACATATATGAGGAGCGGCTAGTTAAGATTATAGATTGTAGAGTACATATGTTGAGTAACAGGGAGATCCCGAAGGTTTTTGTTCGTTGGCAGCATCACAAGACCGAGGGACTCAACTAGGAACTTGAATCTACGATGAGACAATGGTACCCTTAGCTATTTTTCGATGAGTGATTAGTTGTGTAACGACCCAAAAATTTGGTTATTTGTGAATGATGATGTGTATTACGTATTAATACTTGTATTTGAGTGACTGGACAATGGAGTTGGCAAACGAATAGGAAAACTGGACGAGCGCGGAACGACAGTTGGGTTACGGGTACACGGGGAAGTAA
Source organism: Stephania japonica (assembly GCA_039657345.1). Classification (NCBI taxonomy): domain Eukaryota; kingdom Viridiplantae; phylum Streptophyta; class Magnoliopsida; order Ranunculales; family Menispermaceae; genus Stephania; species Stephania japonica. Next base: position 26,610,794 of record CM077558.1, on the reverse strand, counting down.
AACACAGTAAAAACACTAATAAATAAATATTTGTGTAATTTAAATAAATAATTCACGAGACTCGGTGAAACTATGCACACTACGGGAGTCGGGACAAAGAAAGACGGATCGAGGAACGTTGTTTGAACGCGGGAGTTGGTTAACTATGAAACATATGGACTATATGATAGGCCTTGTTAAAGTGACACGCTCTAATTTGAAGAGCCATAGAATTGGCCCCGAGATGCATGTGTGTTTTGTGATGAAATATAGAGGAAAATATAACAAGATCAAGGGGTATAAAAGGTCATTTGAACAAATTGATGTATATATCTAATCGCTTATAAGAAAACCCTAATCATTTAACCAACAAAACATTCTTTTGTTTCCTTCTCTCCAATTTGGCTATCTCTCTCTCTAGTCGACTTTTCTCACTTCGTCTCTCTCGTTCGTCTATCATCTCCCTTTCCACTCTCCTCCTCTACGACTGTGTCACGAGCCTCATCCGAGTTGCTCACTCACTGGAGGTTCTCCCTTTCCCTCTCTTTCACTTTCTCACTCTCTCTTCTCTCATTGCTGCTGCTTACTAGTGTGGCTAACTGACGACGAATAGTGGCGGGTGGCGATGAACAAGGCCGTGGTCGGAGAAGCCTCATCGGCGTCTTCACAGCCCCAAAGCCTCAAATCACGACGGACATGGAGTATTGTCGTTCAAACTATTTTATTATTTGGGATTTATAGTGGTCTCCGGAGCCGCTAGGGTGGTAGGGGATAGTCGTGGATGGGTCCTACTGGCCCACCAAAGCCCCACGTCCTCGAAGTGTCGCTGGATTTGGGTATATATGAATGTGAGTCGTGGTTTAGTTGGCAATGTTGTAGGTATTCACATTAGATGATTTTCATTGAGTTGTCAGAAACCGTCGCTACCGGTGGAGCTGCGGGCCAGACACTACATTCGAGAGGTTGTTGGGGACCATGGCTTGCCTTTGTTGGTACCTTACTATCCTTCGGTGTGCCTGAATCAGTTGCATTGGACTGTTTTGATCTTGATTTCATGTTGGTATGTTGTTCTTTTCCTCGCCAGAAAATAGCAATCACGGGCAGCGTTGCTGTAGGACGCCGTGACCAGGGGAGCTTTGGGGATCACGCCAAACTCTTGTGCATGTCCCATAGCCCCAGAGCGTCCATATGGATAGTGGCAAGTTGTTTTATCGATGAGTTCATACGTTAATTTTTCACTATCGCGTCATGTGGTTGTTAACGTGACGTTAAGCATGCCCCCAGCATTTCCATGATGTGTTGGTACCCTACGAACGTTGGACCACACCCGCGAGGTTCCTTACTCGTCGTTTGGAGTTTTTATTGAGTCGTTATTGTCGAGCGACGTCGATATTCTATTTTTAAGTTGATTGAACAGTAGTGACGTTGTGGTCACACCACTGACCCTCTAGACTATGGAGTGACCTACTTATGACTAAACTGAGCCTATGATTCATGACGAGGCTTATAAGTGTTGTGATTTCAAAACCAAGAGACTCATGTTTTCATTGGATTTTCTGATCGATCTACCAAGTTGTTGAGTCGTTAAGATACAGGGAAAATACTAGAGATTTAACCTAGGTTTAGTTAACGACTTGACCTATTAACATTAGTTTTTCGACCTTGTTAGGTAGTGAGAGACTCGGGGATGCGCGTTATGGACGCGAGACTGTATACGAGTTGCGATTAGTCAAGTAAGTACACTTTCCCTAAAGCTTGTGTAGGTTAGTAGGCCAGTAAGGTAATATCATGTGATTTATACATCCTCTATTTCTTGATATTGTTGAATTGATCTCTTTCTTGACATTCCATTCTATATTATTGGTTACGTGTTTTTGGCATGAATGTGTGTCTCGAAGGTGTCATGTGGTCCCGCACTAGCTGGGAGAACGAGGGTGCCTCCAGCAGGGGTAACTGACCACCCCTAGTGTTGTGTGTACTAGGTACTGGATTCGAGAGGTGTTGAGATGCCTCTCGATTTCAAGCTGCGCTAATGTTGCGACATTGCTCGGGGAGATCTCGCGAGATCTTTGTGGTATTACTGTGAAATTAGACCACTCATGGGCCTCTTTTGAATGTTAGAACATGCAAACTTCGATTGCTATCTATCAGTCTGTTTATCATGCACTTTAATTTATTTATTTTCCTGCCTTTCAATTACCTCATGATATTTGGACTGTCTTGTTGTTACATCATAAATTACAGTTATATTCTTCTGGGACTACTTTTGATTTCTTCAGTTACTCACCGTCTAGTTTGTGACGGTGGGTGCAGATAGGGTGGAGAGCAACAAGTGCAAGGGGCCCTACCTAGGTGATTTACTTTGAGGACTTAGTGGCTTGACCTGGGAGATCATTAGAGTAGATTTACGATTTGCTTATTTGTATGTCGTTTATATATATATGTGTGTGTTTGGAGTTATGGAACTTGGAATTTCGATGAGATTGGTATCATGTATCTATGCATATCATATTTTACATGAATACTCAGACTTTTTCTGTAACGATCCAAATATTCTCCGACCGATTTTAAAGGTATTTTATTAATTTTATATTAAAGTATTGTGAACAAATGAAATTGTTACACAAAACTAATATTAACAATATTTGGATTAAGTGAAAATAGTTGGAATGGGCATAACGAGGAAATTGGGCCCATAGGGGTATTTACGTCATTTGGGTTGAATTTGTGAACAACCCTACTTTAAAACCCTACCTTTATAAAATTTTTATAAAGCTTGTAGCCTCTTTTGTGTTGAAACCCTAAACTTGGAGAAAGAGGAGAAGAAGAGGAGACATTGAACAATCAAGGATAGGTAATCTTTTGGTGGTGATTCTTCTTTTTCTTTTCTTTTCTTTCTTCTTTTTCTTCTTTTCTTCTTCTTTGGTTTGTTTTGTTTTTGAAGAAGAAGGAAATAGGGGTGGCGGCTCCAAGGGGAGCCGCTGGTTTTGGGGGCGGCGCCACGAAGAAGACAACGCCGCCGCCTAATATGGGGGGTGGCTTTAGCCACCCCATTATGGTGAGGAAGAAGGGGGTGGCAATAGACAATTAAAAAAAATTAATAAAATAAAATAAAAATAGGATAAACCTACGAAGGGTGTCGATACCCTCGACAAAGCCTTTAAACGGCACAACATGTGGAATCCACACCATTCGGGTCCCTAAATATAAATTAATAATTAAAATACTCAACTTTAAATGAGTAAAATGCTTATGTAGTATTATATGAATTATTTAGATTCGCGAGGCGGTTCACGTGGGACCCCAAACGTGTGAGGAGTCGGTATAGGCATCGCGACGGGTCCAGGTAAGTGGGGAGCTTCACTCATGCATTAAATATGGTTTGATTATTAGATAATTAGGAATGCATGTTTTGAATGTAACGACTTGGGAATGGGTTGCGTCGTGATATTGGTTTGGATCTCTATTATCTATGGAATTGTGAATACATTGTTTTGCCTTTTTTGTTATTCGGTGCCCCAGAACGTGTGGAGTTCCACCGCGGGCCAAATTAGCAATTGGTTTATATCTTGTACGCCCCAGAGTGTGTGGTAGTTAACCACCGAGGGTTTGCTTGACTAATTGAATGCATAAGGTGAATTATTCGAGGGTAAGGGTTTGGAGTTCCATCCTTTGCTACTTGATGATTCTTTGAGACGTGTAGCGGTGACGGCTTGGATGAATCCATCTTTTTTTTGGTTCAATTATTTAGAGGGCGTAACGGCCATTGCGTTTCCACTGGTTATTGTACCAATTCGAAAATAGATGATTCGGTCACCGGATCCTTACCAATATCTAGTTCGCATTGAATGGAACAACGGCTTATATTAATATTTATATCTATCGCATTTTATTTAAATCTTTCATTTGACTTTATATGTATGTCATGTGTAAATTTATAAATGAAAAGTGATGAATATTATTACGCATGGCATAAATGAATATTTATCAAATGTGTGGTAAAACTGTTATGCTTTTATGTTTAGTATGGTGAATGGAATACGATTTGAAATATTGATACATAGAATTATTGAATATCTAATTTAGATATGGAAATAATATTTATACGTTTATTCTTAGAATATAATTCCATTTTTCATAACTACGATGATCATGAACAATACCTTTACTTGTATCGAATTAGGTGTTCATTTAAATGTTTATATTTGGTTATGATTTACATTTATTCGGTTATTACATGATGTGTTATGAATATGGATTGGATGTCATGTAGAATTTGCATGAGTACTAGGTAGTACATGCATATTTGATGTTTGAGCGAGTCTTTCCTCTTATTGAGCATCGTTGGTTCTTTAGCTCACCCCACTCTACCCCACAGGTCACTCTACCAGCGCGATAGTCAAGAAAGGCAAGGGAAAGGATTTATCTTGAAGTGCCTTCATATGTGAGACTCGTATAATACTAGTTAATGGGTAGTTTTGAACCTTTATAATATTATTATGAAGTTGTATGAGACATTTAAATATTAAAGATGATAGATCTTATTTTGATATACAGGATTATATGGTTTTGTTGTGATTATTTTTCACACAATTATTATTATATATATTGTTTAGAATGATTATTCCGCAGGATTACTTAGGCGTGCCAAGCCGTTACTTGGGCCTGGTTCAGGTATTGGATTTAGGTAACGGTTTAGGCCGGGCGACTTGACCCTAGGTCAGGGAAGGGTCGTCACATTTTCCACATTTATAGATTCCTGAATTTCCCTTTGATTAAGTTATTTCCCGTACATTACTTGTTTAGTTTTCCGCTGCGTATTATTGCAATAACTCTTTCATAAATTGTTAAATTGATTAATTGGAGGCTGACTAGGCTCGTCGGGCTCGTGAGTGAGTATTTCGGGGCTTGCACGGGTCTAGGCTGGGTGCACCCAATTGCACGGAGAAATTGGGGCCATCACAGTTGGTATCAGAGCCTAAGGTAATAGCTACCTGACTTTTGATTTAAAACACAAACCTTTAAGACAAAGGAAATTAGGAATGGTTGAACTTAGAGTGGAAAACCCTACGATCCTAATTAGAACTTTAGTTTGGTGTGGAGGGATGAGTTGGGATAAGTCAGATGTGATGTTTGTACATATTATGATTGTTGATTGTAATATAAGGTACGTGGTAGCTATCCACTGATCCGAGAAATTCGTTTTCTTGTTCTGATGACGATAGTCGATCAGACAGTTCCGAGCGACGATATCGGCATGATTTTTGTCACGATGCCTTGATGAGATACGCACGTTGACTCAGTGGATCAGACAGTTCAGAGGCCGATCATACATACTAATCACGGAGGGTTTGCTACCTGCTATTGGAGGTTCAATGGTCACTACCGAGCCAGAGACTCTATAGAGAGCATACGAGTGGAGTTTGGCTAGGGAGAGTTACTTGAGTATTCACCACAAGGAGATTGAGCCTGATCGACCCGAGTTGCAGTTAGAACACCGATCAGAGGGACAAGACAGGAAACGAACAAGAAACTCGAACGATGATAGTGGTTCTCAAAGGCAGAAGGTGTGTTTCCAGTGCGGACAGCCCGGACATTTTCAAAATTGATGTCTTGATTTGTACGAGGACCAGCAGGATGACGCTCAACCTCGGGCCATTGAGGACATGTACATGGCGACTGAGCCGCAGCGGACGGTGGTTCGTGATCCTACCGCAGGTAAAGGACTTTCCTGGTTATCATACATCATGCATGGAGTCGATTAATTAAAACTTTAGATGCTTAAACGCGATGTCGGACGTCATGTGACAGAGTTAGGGTCGATACTTGCTAGAGTGGTGCCGTTTAAACTTAGCCGAGTTTTTTAGGATGAGACAAACCTTACTTAGACTAGAGTCCAAAAGAGATGGTAAGTATGGGCATAATGAGTTGCCAAAACTAGCCACGAGTACACCTAAAGGGAGGCAGGACCAAAGGGTTGTGATTCATCTTACGATGCATGGACACATAGTGTACATGGTGGCCATGATTGCAACTTTGTCGAACATATTTACTGCCTGGGTATAGATGAACTTGCGTTGAAATGTGAGTGGGTTGGAAGGTCATCACGGGTTTGACGTACGAGTCGCGATCGTAGTGTCTTACTTTGTAATTACCTAACTTGTGTTGTGGTAGTGGATGGTGTTTGCGACGAGGTTGTTGGCATTATTACCATTTTGGGGAAACGGCAAAGGTCTAAAGAGACCGTAGTTGAATCAAGTTGTTGAAAATGGTTGAGACCCACAGTCAGAAGACTGAGATGAAATCAAGATGTTCGAAGTGGCAGAGGCCCACAGTTTGGTAGATGTGGAGAAAATGAGTGAATCTAAGACGTTGGGTTGTTCGAAAAGACTTTGTACAAGTCCGCAGTTCAATACCTGATGTCGAGCGGTTGGAAGTGACTCTCACGTGAGTCCACATTGGTCATAGCTTATTGAGCTATTTGAAGTGACTTTGCATCAGTCCGCAGTTCAACGATAAAGAGAGACCTGTCAGAAGAAACTCTAGAAGAGTTCGTAGTTCGATACGAAGGATTCAAGCTTTTTGAAGCGGCTGTAAGCCCACAGTTTGAACGAGGTGTGAACGGGTGTTGGTTATCCTTATTAACTCGAGTTAGAGCTAATTTTGAAAACGAAATTCTTGTTATTTGGGGAGACTATAACGACCCAGAAATTTGGTTATTTGTGAATGATGATGTGTATTACGTATTTATACTCGTATTTGAGTAATTGGACAATGGAGTGGGTGAACGAGTAGGAAAACTAGACGAGCGGGGATTGACATTTGGGTTACAGGTACACAGAGGAGTAAAACACAGTAAAAACACTAATAAATTAATATTTATGTAATTTAAATAAATAATTCATGAGACTCGGTGAAACTATGCACACTACGGGAGTCGGGACAAAGAAAGACGGACTGAGGAACATGATTTGAACGCGAGAGTTGGTTAACTACGCAACATACGGACTATATAATAGGCATTGTGAAAGTGACATGCTCTAATTAGAGGAGCCATGGAATTGGCTCTGAGATGCGTGTGTGTTTTGTGATGAAATATAGAGGAAAATATAACAAGATCAAGGGGTATAAAGGTTATTTTGAACAAATTGATGTATATACATAATTACTCATAAGAAAACCCTAATCACTTAACCAACAAAACATTCTTTTGTTTCCTTATCTCCAATTTAGCTCACTCTCTTTAGTCGACTCTTCTCACTTCGTCTCTCTCGTTGGTCTCTCATCTCCCCCTCTACACTCACTTCCTTTACGACTGTACCACGAGCCTCATCAGAGTTGCTCACTTACCAGAGGTTCTCTCTCTCCCTCTCTTTCACTTTCTCTCTCTCTGTCACTCTTCTCTCGTGGCTGCTGCTCACTGGTGTGGCTGACTAATGACAAACAGTGGCGGGTGGCGATGAACGGGACAGTGGTCGGAGACTCTTCATCGACATTTTCACAGTCCCGGAGTCCTAAATAACGGCGGACATGGAGTACTGTCGTTCAAACTATTTTATTATTTGGGATTTATAGCGGTCGTCGAAGCTGCTGGGGTGGTCGGGGACAGTCGTAGATGGGTCCTACTGGCCCACCAAAGCCCCACGTCCTAGTAGTGTCGCTGGATTTGGATATATATGAGTGTGAGTCATGGTTTGGTTGGCAACGTTGTAGGGTGTTCATATTGGATGATTTTCATTAAGTTGCCAGAAACTGCCACTACCGGCGGCGGTGTGGGCCAGACACCACGTCCGAGAGGCAATCGGGAACCATGACTTGCCTTTGTTGGTACCTCGCTGTCCTTCGGTGTGTTCGAATCAGTTGCATTAGACTGTTTTGATCTTGATTTCATGTCGGTATGTTGTTCTTTTCCTCGACAGAAAATAGCCATCACGGGCGACATTGTCGTCGGATACCATGACCAGGGGAGCATTTGGGATCATGCCAAACTCTTGTGGGTGTCCCATAGCCCCAGAGCGTCCTTATGGATAGTGGCAAGTTGTTTTATCGATGAGTTCATACGTTGATTTTTCACTATCGCATCATGTGGTTGGTAACGTGACGTTTAGCGTGCTCTTGGCCTTTCCATGCCATGTTGGTACCCTACGGACATTGGACCATACCCGTGAGGTTCCTTACTCGCTGGTGTATGGTCATTTTGAGTTCGTATTGAGTTGTTATTGTCGAGCGACGTCGATATTATGTCTTTTAACTTGATTGAACGGTAGTGACGTTGTGGTCACGCCGCCAGTCCTGGAGACTTTGGCGTAACCTACTTATGACTAAACCGAGCCTATGATTCGTGATGAGGCTTATAAGTGTTGTGATTTCAAAACCAAGGGAGTCGTGCATTCATTGGATTTTCTGATCGATCTATTGAGTTGTGGAGTCGTTAAGACACGGGGAAAATACCAGGGATTTAACCTAGGTTTAGTTAATGACTTGACCTATTAACATGAGTTTTCTGACCTTGTAAGGTAGTGGGAGACTTAGGGATGCGTGTTAGGGACGCGAGAGTGTATACGGGTTGCGATTAGTCAGGTAAGTACACTTTCCCTAAAGCTTATATACGTTAGTAGGCCAGTAAGGAAATATCATGTGATTTATACATCCTCTATTTATTGATATTGTTGAATTGATCTCTTGCTTGACATTCCATTCTATATTATTGGTTGCGTGTTATTGGCATGAATGTGTGTCTCAAAGGTATCATGTGGTCCCGCACTAGCTAGGACAACGAGGGTGCCTCTTGCAGGGGTAACTGACCACCCCTAGTGTTGTGTGTACTGGGTACTGGATTCAAGAAGTGTTGCGATGCCTCTCGATTTCAAACTGTACTAATGTTGCGACATTACCTGGGGAGATCTTATGAGATCTATGTCGTATTGTTGTGAAATTAGACCACTCAAGGGCCTCTTTTGAATCTTAGAACATGCAAACTTCGATTGCTATCTATCATTTTGTTTATCATGCACTTTGATTTATTCATTTTCCTATCTTTCAATTACTGCATGATAATTGGACTGTCTTGTTGTTACATCATAAATTACTGTTATATTCTTCTAGCACTACTTTCGATTTCTTCAGTTACTCACCGTCTAGTTTGTCATAATGGGTGTAGATAGGGTGGAGAGCAACAAGGGCAAGGGGCCCTACTTAGGTGATTTACTTTGAGGACATAGCGGCTGGACCTGGGAGATTATTATAGTAGGTTTACTCTTTGCTTATTCGTATGTCATTTATATACATGTTTTTGGAGTTATGGAACTTAGAATTTCGATGAGATTGGTATCATGTATCTATGCATATCGGATTGTAAATGAATACTCGAGGTTTTTCCACATTAATAGATTCCTGAATTTCCCTTTGATTGAGTTATTTCACGTACATTACTTATTTAGTTTTCCACTATTTATTATTGCAATAACTCTTTCATAAATTGTTAATTGAGTAATTGGAGGCTGATTAGGCTCGTTAGGCTCGCTGGGTATCGGCTCGGGGCCTGCACGGGTCTAGGCTGGGCGTACCCAATTGCATAGGAAAATTGGGGTCGTCACAAGTTGATTCTTAAAATCTCAGAACGAGATTTTACATAGTTAGGAAGAATTGTAACAAGCCGAAGTTAATTCGTTGTTATTAATGACGTATTTGCAAACGTGGCAGATAGCTAAGATGCTCGTGGGATAGACAGGTCAGGGCCTGCCTAGAGCTAGGTAAATATTAGATTTTGTTTTGTTATGCTTTAGTTTGTGATGTTTATTGGTACTTAGGTTATTGGCATCGTGATATATGTTAGTTATTGTATAATTGACATGTGAGGTTGTGTGATAGGCATTCGCTCCGAATAGTGTGTAAACGCGGGAACCGAGTAGCAAATGATAGTGCACTAGGTCGCGGGACTAAATAGACACAATAAATTGTAAAATTCATTAAATAATTAATTAAATAACATCGCATATGCGCTCATGGTGCGAGAGTACGCAGGGGGCGCGAGGTTACGTGCAAGACTCGGGTAACGTAACGCCCGAAGGTTTGGTGTTTGGTTTAAGCCAAGACAAGTCAAGGGAGAGTGTTACCCACCCAAGTCATGTTTTGGTGGACTTTTTGACCATCTCAAAACCCTTGGATGAGGCTTAGAGATGTGGGAGTGAGGCTAGATGACAAATTTGTATATATAAGTGATGTTTCACTTTCTTATCAACTTTTCACTCTCTTGTTTAGAGGAAGTCTGAAAATTGAAAAGTAAGGAGGGCTTTATGAGTTTTGATTTGTGATTTGGAGCTCAATAACTCAAGAAAAATGAATTCTTAGGTTAGATCTTCGATCCACATCTCCTTTTCTATGTTTCGGGATAATTTTTTCAGGTGTTGATGCGGATTTCGGGAATCAATTTGAGCACAGCGAGTTTGGGAGGTGTTTATATCGAGTTTGGATTGATTCTAGTGTTTTTGGTGTTGGTTATGTGGAAGAATTTATATTGGTTATGAAATTTTGGATTAAAACCGGGTTTTGAATGGTTTTTGTCAGGGTTTTAGTTTTGGATGAATTTTGTCGAAGGGTTTTGATGGGAAACGGTTTATTAGTATTTTTATGCGATGTTTGAATGAGCACGGACCTCGGCAACAAGCCAAAAGGGGTTCAAAAACCCCAAAAACCTCCACTGGCAAAGACGTCGCAAGGGGTAGTGGTGAGTTAATGCTCACGGCGCCACCCACGTACATTTCAGCCAATGGCCCTGGGTTTCACGCCTTGAAGGAGTCGTGGAGAGAAATAATGTAGTGGTGTTGTCACGACGTCCAAGATGTTGTGGACATGCCATGAATACTCGAACCAAACGACGTCACTGGCGACGTTTGGGGCAGTTTTGAGACGAAGTTTTTTAATAAAATTACCAATTGGGGATTTGCTTATGGACTTTTATAGATTATTTAGGTGTTTAAATGATGGTTTATCGATGATTTGGATATTAAATTATGGTTTACAAGGTTTGAGAATTTATTCAATTTATTAGGGAATTAATGGTTTATGTGGAAATTGCGGAGATTAGACACGCATTGTGAGCGTAATTTGGTGATGTTTGGGGTTAGTCGGAGAGCGCTTTGAGGTGTGTAGTATCCCAACTAAAATTTCTTGAGTATTTACTTCTTTTGGCATTTTGAATTCAATTTTTTTCATTTCAATATTCTCCTCTGGTTGTGGTTATAGGAACGGACGTTGACCTGGGTTCCCTCTGTTCCATTATAATGTGTACGTCCACTACACCATAGCATGTTGCTAATGATCGATCTCGGTGAATAGGACGACCCGAGTGTCACATCGTGCAACATGTCGGTGCGTCGTAGGTGTAATGCCAGCCATCGAGCAGATCCAGATACTAGCCCTGCTTGAGTCGAACTCGCCGACAGTATTCTGTGGAAAAGTTCAAATTATAGTGGTAGTCTAATCCTAGGGGCTAGGAACACACATTGAGCTTTCACTATTATCTATTCATTCGATGAGTGCAGTTGACTGTATTTATTCTACACGTTTATTTAATAGCTTTATTTAAATTCCAGTACTTACTTTCAATATTGTTCACTTAATTTCCTTGGGAATACTCACTCTGGACTTGTCATCTGCCTTTTGTGATGGCTTGAGTGCAGATCCTAGTATGAATAAGGTAAAGGAAAGCTTCTAGAGTACTGTTGATTAGAGACAGATTATCTAAATCTTTACGTTTGTAGTATATATTTTGTTTTCATTTTGGGTTTGGGGATAGTGAGATACTTTGAGATACCTTGTATATATGGATCTTTTTGTTACTCCATAGGTATTTATGGTTATATATGGGTTTTTCACATTAGGTTTATGGTTTATATCACACATTTTGATTATTATTATCTGAGTTAATTTGTTAGTAAGACTTTCGTTGTGTTAAGTTGAGGATTAAATGATGACTTGATATAGGATTTGATTTCAATACAATTAAATTAGTAAATTGATAACTAATAAGGTTTAAAAGAATAAAATGGAAGATATAATCCAATGTGGAGCATAGGTGTCGCTGGTAAGACAGAATGTGGGTCCACATTGGCTCATGTGGCAGGCTATTTGGAAAATGGGTCGTTACACATAGTGTATGTTCACTAGAGGCAGGCCCATTGGTTCGTACGTAGTGGATTAAATAAGGGAGGCGATTTTGGGTCCACTATGTCGATCGCAAGCTGAGGAGGTCTTGTGACCCTTGGTTTGATTGGGACTTTCTATTCACCTATCTGTTTGTTTCCTAGTTACTTGATTATTGTTGTTTTAGTTTATTGAATCTATTTATCATGTAAATTGCTATCTATTTCAGTTCTTTGGTATATACCTCAGGATTCATAGACTTGTTGCTTATTGTGGATTCATAATTTATGTTGAGATATTTATTGTTGTTGTTTACTGTTACTTATTGTACTTACCGTCCTTTTTATGACAGTGGGTGCAGATCCGCAGACTAGTCGGGGCAAAGCGCCTATGCTTGGCAATATCCTCTAAGATACGCTTAGAGCCAATTGATTTGCTCCCACTCTGTAGGTATTTATGTTTCTTTTGTTGTATATTTTGGCTATGTATTCCTACGTTTTTTATCTTTTGGGGTATTCAGGGAGTTGAACCACTTGATTATGCATATATACTTGTTTTGGGTTTCAGTTGATTTTATATATATTGGACAGGATTTTCCACATCTAGGTTAATTGAGTTGTAAACTGGTTTTAAATTGTCGTTAAGTTGGTGTTTAGATGTTTTCATTGCACACCTAGTTGTAGTTGAGGATGAATGATGATTATATAGGGTTAAGGCAAATCCAAGAGTGAACCACAATGAGTGAATGAATAATGTACTGAATTAATTGGTAAGTTAAGGCTGACTAGACTTGCGTTGACTTGTCGGTGACTGGCTTGGGGTCTACGTAGGTTTAGGTCGGGCGGCCCAGTTTGTGGTTGATGAGGCTATTACAGTTGGTATAAGAGCATAAAGGTCTATCACCTTGACTCAGAATAAGCATAGAACACAAGCAAATGAACTTAGTGTGGAAATCCTAAGAACTTAACTCAAGCATAGTTGCGAAGTGGGGAATGACATATTATTTTTAGCATATTAATTTGAATGTGTATTATAATATATCATTACGTAAGACTGATTAAAGGTCGCCATTTGCTTTTGCATATCGCAATGGCTGATCAGCCTAATGTTGGTGATTAGATTGGAGCCTGTGATCCTCCACTGGATGCACCGAGTAATGTTACAACTAAGTTATAGACCTGGACTCAGAGATTAATGTCTCAGGGACGACGGATGAACGAGATATTGGATATTCTTATAGAACAGGTACAATAGTTGTCATCTCCATCCACTTCAGCGATAGCTCCTAGAAGGGATGCAAGTCCGACTACACCTCAGGCCACTCCACCGATTACCACTACTAGTGCAATACCCGCACCATAGATTATAGCACCCACACCACCAATTACAGCAGTTGTTCCAGTACAGACTGCAGTGGTGCCACATGCTCATTATGATATTGATTCACATCTGACATTAGAGGCGAGACGGACTTGGGAGTATGAGAAGTACAAACTGAAGAAGTTCAGTGGCGGTTCGATTGTAGATGATGCAGATTTGTATATTCGCAGTCATAAGAAGGTCTAGAAGCTTCTAAGGTCGAGGATAGCAGGAAAAATGAATTGGCATCATTTTCTTTGACTAGAGATGCAAAGTTGTGGTGGGACAATTTAATAGCCACACATGGAGAGCTGACTGAAGGTCACCCAAGAGGGGGGGTGAATTGGGTTACCGAGAGTTTATCGCCTTATTAAAAACTTTATGCACAAATAATAACAATAATGCATATACCAATGATAAATATCAATGCTATGCTATCAAGAAGGGGATAGAAGAGATGGAAATAAGACACACGATTTATAGTGGTTCGATCCAACCGATCTACATCCACTACCTAACCTCCCCGGTTAGAATTTTCAAACTTCTCTTATATTATCGATAAGTATTACACCCTAAGCAAACTAGCCTAGTGAATGCCTAGCCTCAACTAGGTCTTTTACCCGATGCCTTACCGCAATAAGGTCTTATACAACCACCTAGCCACAACTAGGATTTTCCCACCTAGACCCACCTAGGACTTTTTTCACCTAGCCGCAACTAGGATATATGCCTAGCCTCAACTAGGTCTTTCCCTTTCGACTTAGATCCCACTAAGTCTTACAATCAAGATTTGAAGAATACAATTGAAATATACTTTACAAAGTAAAGTGGTATCAAATTCAAACACTAGCAAGCCTCCTAGAGCCTAACAACTCTAATGCATGCAAGTATAAAAATGAATGGAAAATGCAAAATATATTACTAATTTTGTTGCAAATTCCAGAAGTGAAATCGTTTGAAAATCCAATATAGTTTTTGCAAAGCCGATTTCAAAGCAAGGAACAATAGCTTGTTAAAAACCAAGTTAGCGTGTAAAACCCTTCAAAGCACACTTAGGATTTGATAAAATGATTCTTAGTGCAAAACCTAAGATGATGATATTAAAACACTCAACAAACTGATTTTCAACCAATACACACAAAACTATGTAAATTAAGCTCAATGAAAAGATCTAGAACAAGGATTTGCTTACAACCAAGAAGATGAGAAAATAGATCAGATTTAAAGAGATTCTTGTACTCTTTTGAGTGCTTCAAAGTGCTGGAATATGTTGTTGGTGCACAGCCTCAAGAGTCTCCCTTATCTTCTTCAAAAATTCAAAATGCTTCTTTTGGATCTTTTAGGGCATTTGAGTGTGATTGCTCCTTGTTGTAAGAAAACCATTGTCTTGTTGTATTTATAGTGTTAGATATCCCAATATAGCCTTTTATGACCGTTGTAGGGATCCAAGGGTCCAGATTTAATCAAGGATTCAAATTAAAGTTGATTTTCCAGATTTCTCGAAAAGCTGTCCAGAGGGCAATTAGCGCGCTAATACTGAGACCTAGCGCGCTAACTCTGCACTTAGCGCGCTAATGGCAGTATTAGCGCGCTAACTGTAGGGAGCTCAAAATAAATATTTTATCCCTTTGAGTTAGCGACCTCTAAACACGTCCGGGACCTAACCAATCCTAATATAACATTTTATACATGTTTATTATGGGTCATTAAGTCTAATTGGATGGTTCGGATAATTTTACAAACCTCGAAAACGGAAAATCACGATTTCATAACTTGTGAGGGGCTTTTCTGCAAACTTGCAGTTTTTCTTTTCAAAAACTTTTTTAAAACAAGTTTTTCAGTCTTGAAAGCTTTAATAATGATCTCCAAAATACAATTGATCATTAACACATAATTCCACATTGTTTGAACTCATAAGCCTTGTCATATGTTTCAAAAACTTTAAGTTATTTCATGACTTTTAAAAGTTGGTTTTAAGAAACTTGATATGCATGAACTAATGCATGAACTAATGCATTTGGCTTGCGTGAGAGAATTTGGATACCTTATATTGAAGTTACAAATATGATCTTCATTTCTTCATGAATGCCGAGTCTTGAACTTGTATAGCTTGAATACCTGTGATGTGTTGCTTTGCATCCTTTTAACAAAAACTGAAATACACTTGATATTAATTAGTACATTTTCACTTTGTTTGTTTTCATCAAAATCCCGGTTGGAGTTAGAGTGACTAACCACTTAGTCCAACAATCTCCCCCTTTTTGATGATAACAAATAATGTGAACTTTGAAAATATAAAGCATAATAAAGCATAATATTAATGTGTATTTCATTCAATATAGATCAACATTTTCAAGTTCAACTTCATTTATCCCATATTTCCTATTTTCAAATTCAACTATTTCTCCCCCGTTTGATAACATCAAAAAATGGGGCAAAACTCCCCCGTTTAAAGAACACATCTATGCATAAGAGAATCAATATCAAAACATATATATATACTCCCCCTTACGCGATGCATATCAAAGACGGAAGCGATACATATAGATCATAATGTGGCAAGAGAAAAGCCATATATAAACTCAGAGATACGCAAAAAATATCATGACATAGATAGCATAAAAGAATGTGAACACAATTGTGGCTTAAACATGAGTAAAAATGAAAGATGTATGTCATCAAAGTCTGAAATTTTGGAACTTAGTGCTCACCCACACATATTAGTTCTATACACCTAAAGAACTAAATAGAACCTAAAGTTTGTCAAGCAACAAAAAAAAAAAAAAAAAAGATTAAACACTCCTCCTCGAGGATGATGGTCGACGTGCAGAACTAGAAGAACGATCATTGCGTGCAGGGTTCGCTGGAAGTAACTGACCCTCAATACGACGAAGATGATCATTTTGATGCTGGATGCGCGCCTCAACAGTAGCGAAGGTCTGAGTCATGTAGGTGTGCAGGTAACCCAGCTGGGCAGAGACGTAGGCCGACGAGGGGGACATGTCTGGTGGAGGCGTGAAGCTGCCAAACGTAGAGGGAGGTGGAGGCGGGGCTGTCTCATAGTGCAGCGGTGACGGGTGGAACAGCGGAGTCAAGATGAACTCCCTCATCACCATCATGAGCATCATCACCAGCAACGCCTTCATCGTCATCATGGTCATCGCTACCAAAACTATAGCTATATTCCAAGTAATCGGGCGCATCAAACGGAATAGCCGGAGGGTCCGTAGGCAACGGAGACTCATATCCGCCGTAATACCTACCATCCGGGATCGCATCTTCACGTGTCCACCGCTCCCTGTTGTGTATGTAACGGTACTTCATGGCTTTCAGAGTGGCCATGTCAATGGTGTCGTAGACAATGAGGGGACGACCGCCTAATGCAAGATCCACTTGGGCAGACTCCAAGTAGGATGTGATGATATGTGCATATGGGAGATGACGACCTGAGCTGCACGTGCTCGTAATATAACCAATGATAATATGGGGCAGACTGAGAGGAATGTTCTTACTTCCACCTCGAGGGAGAATAACTTTGTGAAGTACTTTATGAAGGAGATGGGGCATCAATTTAAAATCGGTATCAGTTATACCGGTGGGATATACAGTTAAGGTTCGTTTTGGCCAAAGAAAAGAATTAAGAACTTCGAGACGATCAAAAGGCCAACTAAGAAATTTGCACACTACCGTAGTAGCGAGAGGGTGCAATGGAAGGTGAAGCCGTTGAGCAAGATTTTTAGGGGTAATCTCAATAGACCGGTCACCAACAGACGAACATAAGATAAATTGAGACGTTGTTTCAAGATTAGAGTAGAAAACAAGAACCAAAGGGGGAATGTAAAAGGCGTTGTGAGCACAAAAGGTGGTCCAACCCGCGGAATAAAAAATCTCCCGAATTGGGAGATGAGCCCTATCAAAAAATGCAAAATCGACAATTGCGGGTCGAAGGATTTTGGCATCCGTTAGACGAGGAGCCACGGACTCGAGGACCGATGTGGCCTCATGGACGGACTTGGCGCGACCCTCACGTTGAGGAACATTCGCCGCAGTGGGGACGGGTTGTGAGAATTCTGACTCACTAGTTGAGGAAGAGGATGGTTGGACAACCCGACGTCGCGATGGATGACGAGAGGACGTGGCTTGGGTAGGATGTGAGGATGAGGTAGGGGCGGTTGGTCGAGAGGAGGGACGGTTGGAGGTTCGACGAGTCGACATTGTCGAAAAATGGAGAAAACATGATGACGAGAATCAAGTAAATTGAAGAAATTAACAAAGAGAGGTGAAGAACTTACCCGAATGAGGCGAGATGGTGGTGGAGACGATGCGAGGAGAGGTAAGATGTGAAAAAATGTTTGGATTTTTGGGTTGAAATTGATTTTATAAACCCTGACCGATCGCTATTAGCGCGCTAATTGGCAGTATTAGCGCGCTAATGGGTCGTTTCATATTCTGGGCCAGTACATTATTAGCGCGCTAATGTCTGGAGTTAGCGCGCTAATTTCCTTCTGGAAATTTTTGGTCACTTAACCATTAGCGCGCTAATTTCCCTCTGGAAATTTTAGACATGAAATTTTTGGACTTTTGACGTACAACTCGAATTGACCTCAAACTTCTTGGACACTTCAAAAACATCATATAAATAGGTTTAGAACAACTAAAACATGTGTAGAAGGTCCGATTCTCGAACCATGCCTATCTCACGCCGAATCTTAGAAA
Source organism: Stephania japonica (assembly GCA_039657345.1). NCBI lineage: Eukaryota > Viridiplantae > Streptophyta > Magnoliopsida > Ranunculales > Menispermaceae > Stephania > Stephania japonica. Next base: position 26,592,596 of record CM077558.1, on the reverse strand, counting down.
ATTGATCTCTAGGCAAGGGCTTAGTGAATATATCGGCTAATTGATCTTCTGTAGACACATGGACAAGTTTAACATCCCCCTTTTGGACATGATCACAAAGAAAATGGTGCCTAATTTCAATGTGTTTCGTTCGAGAGTGTAACACCGGATTTTTTGATATGTTTATTGCACTTGTGTTATCACAGTAAATTTCAGCACACCTAACTAGGATTTGATAATCCTCAAGTTGTTGTTTCATGTATAGAACTTGAGCACAACAACTCCCGGCAGCCACATATTCAGCCTCTGCCGTAGACAGAGCCACAGAATTTTGCTTTTTGCTAAACCATGAAATAAGTGAGTTTCCTAGCAAATGACAAAATCCGGAAGTGCTTTTTCTATCAACTAGACTTCCTGCATAGTCAGAATCAACAAAACTTCTGAGTTCAAAACTCTTGGTTTTATTGAACCATAATCCCAAGTCTTGTGTTCCACTTAGATATCGAAATATGCGCTTTACGCATTTTAAGTGGGACTCTTTAGGATCAGATTGAAATCTAGCACATAAGCACACACTAAACATAATGTCGGGTCTACTAGCGGTCAAATATAGAAGGCTACCTATCATTCCATGGTAAAGTTTAGGATCTATGGATTTTCTTAGTTGGTCTTTGTCCATTTTGATAGTTGAGCTACTAGGAGTGTCACATGCTTTCAGATTTTCAAATTTGAACTTCTTTAGCATATCCTTCACATACTTTGCTTGATTTATAAAAATGTCATGCTTGGATTGCTTTATTTGCAAGCCTAGAAAGAATGTTAGTTCACCCATCATGCTCATTTCAAATTCATTTGTCATCAATGATGAGAATTCATTACATAAAGATGTGTTAGATGACCCGAAAATGATATCATCAACATAGATTTGAACAAGTAGCATGTCGTGTTTTTTTATCAGAATGAACAAAATGGGGTCTAGTGTTCCTTTCTTGAACCCTTTCTTAAGCAAAAACGCACTAAGTCTATCGTACCAAGCTCTAGGGGCTTGTCTTAGTCCATACAAGGCTTTTTAAAGATGATAGACATAGCTTGGATGTTCATGATCTTCAAATCCCGGTGGTTGTTCTACATAAACTTCTTCATGAATGAGTCCATTTAGAAATGCACTCTTAACATCCATTTGATATAGTAGAAACCCATTGTAGCAAGCATAAGCAAGCAGCATGTGAATAGCTTCTAGTCTTGCTACAGGTGCAAAGGCTTCCTCATAATCAATTCCTTCTTCTTGATTGTAGCCTTGTGCGACTAATCTAGCCTTGTTTCTTATAATTTCACCTTTTTCATTCTTTTTGTTTATGAAGACCCATTTAGTGCCTATGATTGAGTGATTCTTAGGTCTAGGTACTAGTGTCCATACTTTGTTCCTAACAAAATGGCTTAACTCTTCTTGCATGGCCATTACCCAAAACTCATCTCCTAATGCATCATCTATTTTGGCTGGCTCGGTTTGCGATACAAAAGCTAAGTGTCCCTCATCTTGTTTCAATATTGATCTAGTGATTATCCCTTTGGTTGGATCACCTATGATTTGTTGAGATGAATGTCCTATGAGCAATCTTGAATTCTTAGGCACACTGGTCTCGGATTCCTTATTTGATTCAAGCTCTTGAATATTTGAGGTGCCATCATCTTCATCGTTAACCTCCAATTTATCAAGATTTTGCATTAATTTAGCTTTTGGATCTTCTTCATCAAATTTCACATGAATAGATTCTTCTATGGTTTTGGTTGATTTATTAAACACCCTATATGCTTTGCTATGTGTTGAGTATCCTAGAAAAATGCATACTTTGGACTTTGGGTCAAATTTATCTAATTGATCCCTATCATTTAAGACATAGCAAGTACAACCGAACACCTTAAAATAGCTTATGTTGGGTTTTCGCCCTTTCCATAATTCATAAGGAGTCTTTTTCACTTGCTTTCGGACATTTACTCTATTTATAACATAGCATGCCGTGTTGATGGCTTCGGCCCAAAAATGCTTAGCTATGTTGTACTCATTTAGCATAGTCCTACACATTTCTTGGAGTGTTCTATTTTTTCTTTCAACAACTCCATTTTGTTGGGGTGTTCTAGGTGAGGATAATTGGTGTGTATAGCCTTGTTTATCGCAAAAGTCCTCCAAGTTCCTATTTACAAACTCACCACCTCTATCACTTCTAATGATGGTAATTTTGTACCCCTTTTCATTTTCTACTAAGGCACAGAATTTTACAAATACATCAAACACTTCGTGTTTGTGAGATAGAAAATATACCCATGTATACCTTGTAAAATCGTCAACAATAACAAAGCAATATGATTTACCACCTAGACTTTGTGTTTGAGTAGGTCCGAACAAATCCATATGGATAAGTTCTAAGGCTCGAGTTACATTACTTGTTACTTTCTTCTTAAATGACGATTTCACTTGTTTACCGAGAATGCAAGGTTCACATTCCTTATCTTTCTTAAAGGAGCACTTGGGTAGGCCCTTGACTAGATCATGCTTAGTCAATTTTGACAAATTTTTCATGCTAGAATGTCCTAGTCTACGGTGCCACAACCATGCATCACAATCGCTTTGTGCACTCAAGCATGAAACATTTTGCATATTCATCTCATCAAAGTTAATGGCATAAACATTCTTATCTCTATATGCAATAAACAAAATTTCATGCTTTTCATTCCTAACAATGCATTTTGATGATTCAAACATAACATGAAATCCTTTGTCACACAATTGACTAACACTAAGCAAGTTATGTTTCAAACCATCAACAAGGTAAACATTAGAAATAGAAAGTGAACTATTACCGACGGTTCCGAGACCAATAACTCTTCCTTTGTTGTTGTCTCCAAATGTAACTTTTCCACCGTCATGCCGCTTTAGCTCAATGAATTAATATGCATCTCCGGTCATGTGTCTTGAGCACCCGCTATCTAAGTACCATGGGGTGTTTTTCCTTGCATCCTACATAAAGGGAAACACACTAGATTTTGGTACCCAAACTCCTTTGGGTCCGATAAAGTTAGTGTCATAAATACTTTTAGCTACCCATGCTAGTCTCCCCTTTTTAGCCTTTTGTAAAACACATTTCCCTAGTATATGAGATCTATTGCACTTCAAGCATCTACGATCATCATTTAGTAATTTTTTATAACTTAACAGGTTTGCTTCATGACCTATGCCCCTTTTGTTAAGTGCACGTCGTTGTGCTCCCAACATCATATCAAACATTTCTTTGCCATTTGTGAACTTGTGTACAGTACTAGTTAAGTCCTCTACTTTCTTAACTAAGGCATCTCTTTCCTTCATGACTTCATTCAAGTCATTTTGGAGATTATTGATAGTCTCATTTTGTGACTCTATCTCACTAATTGCTATGATTAGGCTCTTTTTGAGTTGCTTGGTCTTTTTGACCTCTTTTCCCAACTCTTTCCTAAGTTCATCAAGATTTGGAGTATTATTCAAATCATCAAAAATAAAAGGATTAGAATTTACCTCACCTTATGCCATAAGACAAAGTATTGCCTTTTCACTTTTCGAGTCAGATTCCGAACTTGATGATGATGAGTCATCCCAAGTTGCCTTGAAGCTCTTCTTTCTTTTCTTCCTGTCAAACACCTTCTTTGATTTGTAGTCAGCCTTGACGTGACCAGGCTTTCCACAACCAAAGCATATGATTTCGTTTCACTTTCCTCCCTTGCTTCCACTTCGGAATTTCTTCTTGTACTTGTCTCGCTTGTATATAGCCTTGTTGAGCTTTCTTGAGAGCATAGCTACTTCCTCTTCAAGATTATTATCATCACATGATTCTTCATCTTCGATAATTTCTTCTGATGCACTAGGGGAGTTGTTTACCTTCAAGGCAATCTCCTTTCTTGAGCTTTTTGTACCTCCATTTAGTGCTTCCAATCTTGCTCGGTCTTTGAGTTCGAATTCATGGACTGTTAACTCTCCACACAATGCGTCGAAAGTGTAGTCTCCAAGATTCTGTGCCGATTGGATAGCATACTTGTTGGCATCCCATTCCTTAGGCAATCCTCTAAGGAATTTATATACCGATGTCTCCTGATCGTAGTGCTTTCCGAGATTCTTGATCTCATTCAGCAACTTAGTGAACCGTGTGATGGCAATGGCGATGTCTTCATTTGATCCAACTCGAAAAGTTTCATAGTGTTCCTCAAGGATCCTCAACTTTGTCTTCTTTACTTGCATGGTACCTTCATAATGAACCTCAAGCTTTTCCCACACTTCCTTTGCTGTTTGACAAGCACTTACTCGATTGAACTCATTTTTGCTCAATGCACAGTATAGGTGATTCATTGCTTGATCATTTGCCTGCTCACTCTTGATTTCCTGGTTGGAGTATTCTTTCAATGGCTTGTCGGGTGGAGTGTAGCCATTTTCAATTGCGTCCCATAGAAATCTATTTTGCGCTCTTATGTAGACTTTCATTCTTACTTTCCAATGAGCGTAGTTTGTTCCATCAAAATATGGAGGCCTACTCGAGGAGTTACCTTCCCTAAGGCGAGCCGGATCTAGACTTTGCATCCTTGCACAAAAACACTCAAAGATACGTTAGTAACACTTTGAGCAATAACCCGCTCTGATACCAATTGAAGGTCACCCAAGAGGGGGGGTGAATTGGGTTACCGAGAGTTTATCGCCTTATTAAAAACTTTATGCACAAATAATAACAATAATGCATATACCAATGATAAATATCAATGCTATGCTATTAAGAAGGGGATAGAAGAGATGGAAATAAGACACACGATTTATAGTGGTTCGATCCAACCGATCTACATCCACTACCTAACCTCCCCGGTTAGGATTTTCAAACTTCTCTTATATTATCGATAAGTATTACACCCTAAGCAAACTAGCCTAGTGAATGCCTAGCCTCAACTAGGTCTTTTACCCGATGCCTTACCGCAATAAGGTCTTATACAACCACCAGCCACAACTAGGATTTTCCCACCTAGACCCACCTAGGACTTTTTCCACCTAGCCGCAACTAGGATATATGCCTAGCCTCAACTAGGTCTTTCCCTTTCGACTTAGATCCCACTAAGTCTTACAATCAAGATTTGAAGAATACAATTGAAATATACTTTACAAAGTAAAGTGGTATCAAATTCAAACACTAGCAAGCCTCCTAGAGCCTAACAATTCTAATGCATGCAAGTATAAGAATGAATGGAAAATGCAAAATATATTACTAATTTTGTTGCAAATTCCAGAAGTAAAATCGTTTGAAAATCCAATATAGTTTTTGCAAAGCCGATTTCAAAGCAAGGAACAATAGCTTGTTAAAAACCAAGTTAGCGTGTAAAACCCTTCAAAGCACACTTAGGATTTGATAAAATGATTCTTAGTGCAAAACCTAAGATGATGATATTAAAACACTCAACAAACTGATTTTCAACCAATACACACAAAACTATGTAAATTAAGCTCAATGAAAAGATCTAGAACAAGGATTTGCTTACAACCAAGAAGATGAGAAAATAGATCAGATTTAAAGAGATTCTTGTACTCTTTTGAGTGCTTCAAAGTGCTGGAATATGTTGTTGGTGCACAGCCTCAAGAGTCTCCCTTATCTTCTTCAAAAACTCAAAATGCTTCTTTTGGATCTTTTAGGGCATTTGAGTGTGATTGCTCCTTGTTGTAAGAAAACCATTGTCTTGGTGTATTTATAGTGTTAGATATCCCAATATAGCCATTTATGACCGTTGTAGGGATCCAAGGGTCCAGATTTAATCAAGGATTCAAATTAAAGTTGATTTTCCAGATTTCTCGAAAAGCTGTCCAGAGGGCAATTAGCGCGCTAATACTGAGACCTAGCGCGCTAACTCTGCACCTAGCGCGCTAATGGCAGTATTAGCGCGCTAACTGCAGGGAGCTCAAAATAAATATTTTATCCCTTTGAGTTAGCGACCTCTAAACACGTCCGGGACCTAACCAATCCTAATATAACATGTTATACATGTTTATTATGGGTCATTAAGCCTAATTGGATGGTTCGGATAATTTTACAAACCTCGAAAATGGAAAATCACGATTTCATAACTTGCGAGGGGCTTTTCTGCAAACTTGCAGTTTTTCTTTTCAAAAACCTTTTTAAAACAAGTTTTTCAGTCTTGAAAGCTTTAATAATGATCTCCAAAATACAATTGATCATTAACACATAATTCCACATTGTTTGAACTCATAAGCCTTGTCATATGTTTCAAAAACTTTAAGTTATTTCATGACTTTTAAAAGTTGGTTTTAAGAAACTTGATATGCATGAACTAATGCGTGAACTAATGCATTTGGCTTGCGTGAGAGAATTTGGATACCTTATATTGAAGTTACAAATATGATTTTCATTTCTTCATGAATGCCGAGTCTTGAACTTGTATAGCTTGAATACCTGTGATGTGTTGCTTTGCATCCTTTTAACAAAAACTGAAATACACTTGATATTAATTAGTACATTTTCACTTTGTTTGTTTTCATCAAAATCCCGGTTGGAGTTAGAGTGACTAACCACTTAGTCCGACACTGACCACTTGGTTTGACTTCAAGAAACATTTCAGTCATAAGTTTTATCCACCTTCGGTTATGATAGCCAAGAGAGACAAGTTCATGCACATCCGACAGGCATTTAGAGAGTTGGTGGTGACGTACATGGCCAATATCAACATTTACTTCCCTTTGCTAATGGAGTAGCTGACCGAGACAGAGATCAGGTCTATTATTTTATAGAGGGCCTGTTGCCAACTATCGAAGGGAAAATGGTCAATACTCTACCTCTTGTTGGGTTTTGGGGTTCATGCGCAGAGGAGATTTCAAAACAATTTTGAGAAAAACCCCAACAGGATCCGAATCTGATTCTATTAAAACACGTTTAGACTATGAAAACTTAATCATACCTCAGTCGCAATGTACCTTTCTGAAGGTTAATCGATCTCTAAGGCGCTGCCAACAATGAACGCCCTCTATCAGCTGTCCACACACGAACGGCGGCCGAGATTTGAAGTGCTAGCTTCGAGAGAATACCAAACCTTTTTGTTTCTCTCCAAAATAATCAAGAACATACCAAAAATCTCAAAGTCATTTCTTAAAACGAAAATAGAGTTTCAGCCCTTTTTAAATCTTTTTGTACAAGTATTCTAACTCAAAACGTCTATTCATACAACCCTTGTATATAGACGGTTAAGTGAATTACACATATACCCCTACTTAAAGTAGTACAAGTGTAACACACTACAGGGACATTTTTGTCATGAATTTTATCATATAAAATTCATTCTTCCGAATCATTTTAAAAATCTCGCAAAACCATTCTCAGTGTGCGACCCATTAGGCTCATACAACGTTGGCAGTGTACCAAAACACATTTTAGTATACAAGTCATAAGCGGCCTCTAGCAAGACATTATGACTACCCAAGTTGTACGAATATCAAATCGATATAACCTAATCAATAGTGTATATAACATCCTTTTGTCACACGATATCCTTTTGATCAAACATAAGACATGGAATTTTCATCCAACATGTTCAATCGTACTAGTCTCGATTTCTAGGTAGACTGAAAACATCTAAGTGACATTGATCAATATCAATTTACTTAGACTAGGCCTTTTAACAGTCTAACACATCGAGGGATCCACTGGATATCTCTCTTTATATGAAAGGGACAAATTTTATCTCGATTACACAACTTCACCACATTATTCACATAGTAACCAATCACAACCTTTATAATCGTCCGGTTAAAGACAATGTTTGATTGCGTCAAATCACTATATTCCTAATGTTGAAGTCTCTGGTAATCTCAAGTCAGAGGACTGAAAAATATACCTATCATGAGAAACAACTATGACTTAATCCATGTGATGTTCTCATAGCGGGTCGGTCCAGTACTTTATTCCCTAACAAGTACTCATGATCTTGATTCGTATTCCTATACGTATGATCATCGTATGATCATCAATCAAGACTCACACTAGTCTTAATTCATTATAGTTTCCAGTATAATAATCGACTAGGGACATTTAGGATATTTCTGTAAATACCCATGGATCTTATTATAATGTAAACATGCAAATCAATTATAATAAACAACAAATGAAATCCTCTATTTTATTAACTAAAATGTATTCATAAAGACTGTTAATGGATTGACCTAGGGCACATTTCCCAACATCTCCCACTTGCTCTAGGGCCAATCATTCATGCATCTAATGCCTAATGATCTAACATGACCATCATGTTTCGTTTGTGGAAGAGCCTTTGTGAATGGATCCGCAACGTTGTCTTTAGTAGGTACTCTGCAAATCTTTACGTCTCCCCTCTCAATAATTTCTCTGATGAGATGAAAACGCCTGAGTATATGTTTGGATCTGTGGTGTGATCTAGGTTCCTTGGCCTGTGCTATTGCTCCGTTATTGTCACAATACAAACAAACAGGGTTAGCAATGCTTGGAACCACACCTAGTTCATAATTGAACTTGTTAATCCAAACTGCCTCCTTTGCTGCATCGGACGCTGCAATATACTCAGCTTCCGTTATAGAATCTGCTACAGTCTCTTGCTTCGAACTTTTCCAGCTTACTGTACCCCCATTCAAAGTAAACACATATCCAGACCGCGATCTAAAATTATCTATATCAGTTTGAAAACTTGCATCTGTGTAACCATTTACAACTAGATCATTTTCAAAACCTCCATAGACCAAGAACACTTCCTTAGTCTTTCTTAAGTACTTAAGGATGTTCTTTACTGCTATCCAGTGACTCTCACCTGGATCGGCGATATCGCTTGTAGTGCTCAAAGCATATGATACATCGTGCCGAGTGCATAGCATGGCATACATGATAGATCCAATAGCAGATGCATATGGAATCTTATTCATACGATCTCGCTCATCATTTGTCCTAGGAAATTGATTCTTGCTGAGACTTATGCCATGAGACATTGGCAACAATCCTCTTTTAGAGTCTTGCAAACTGAACCTATTCAGCACCTTGTCTATGTAAGCACTCTGACTTAGACCGATTAGCCTCTTAGATCTATCCCTATAGATCCTTATCCCTAGGATATAGGCTGCATCTTCTAAGTCTTTCATTGAGAAACACTTCCCTAACCAAGACTTGACACTCTGCAATGTTGGGATGTCATTTCCAATGAGTAATATATCATCAACATACATATACTGAAAAACAACTACACTCCCACTGACCTTCTTGTATACACAAGGCTCATCTTCGTTCTTAATAAAACCAAAATCCTTGATTGCTTCATCAAAACGAAGATTTCAACTCTGAGAAGCTTGCTTTAATCCATCAATGGATCTTTGAAGCTTGCATACCTTCCTAGAATTCTCAGGATATACAAAACCTTCAGGTTGTATCATATACACGTCCTCAAGCAGCTTTCCATTAAGAAATGTTGTTTTTACATCCATTTGTCATATCCCATAGTCATAATATGCAGCAATAGCAATTAAAATTCTTATGGATTTAAGCATGGCTACTGGTGAAAAAGTTTCATCATAATCAACACCTTGAGTTTGCTTGAAACCTTTTGCTACAAGTCTTGCTTTAAAAGTATGCACATTGCCATCCATGACAGTTTTCTTCTTGAAAACCCATTTACATCCAATGGTCTTACCACCTTCAGGTAAATCAACCAAGTTCCAAACTTGGTTATCATACATGGATTGCATCTCAGAGTTCATGGCACTTAGCCATTTATCTAAGTCTGGTCCAGACATAGCCTCTTAATAAGTGGTGGGCTCATTTTGATCTATAAGCAACACATCACGACTATCAGTAATGAGAAATTCGAATCTCTCTGACTCATGTCTTACCCTACCAGATTTACGTGGGCCTTGTGTCACTTGCAGAGATTCAACTGGTTCATAACGTTGTTGAACTTCCAGTGGCGGTTCAGTGTTTATTTGTGATTCTTAAACTTCTTCAAGATTTATTTCTCTCACACTAGTGTCTTTTGAAATAAACTGTTTTTCCATAAAGGCACCATACCGAGCAACAAACACTTTGTTCTCAGCGGGATTATAAAAGTAATATCCTTTTTGTTTCCTTAGGATACCCCTCAAATAGGCACTTGTCAGATTTAGGTGCTAGTTTTTCTGAGACTTGTCGTTTTACGTAAGCCTCACAGCCCCAAATCTTAAGAAAAGACAAGCTAAGTCCCTTCCCGTACCATATCTCATATGGTTTTTTATCAACCGCTTTAGAAGGAACTCGATTTAGAGTGAAAGCTACAGTTTGTAATGCATAACCCCAAAAGGATAATGGAAGATCCGCATGACTCATCATAGATCGAACCATATCTAATAAGGTTCGATTTCTCCTTTTAGAAACTCCATTCCTTTTCTTTTGGGTGTTTTAAAGTAGGAACAGGCTGGGGCTTGACTTGTTCCACAGGCTTTGCGACAAGTGCAGCAGCAGCCTTGGCAACTTTAGCATTGCCTTTGCCTTTCTTCTTCATTCCCTTTCCCTTTTGGACCATCAGCACATTATTAGAGGGTTTCTTGATATTTTGTTTAGTAGTTTTGAGCATCAAATGCAACTCTGAAATTGATTTCTCTATATTATTCATATTGTAGTTCATCACAAATTGTGAGTAACTTTCCGGTAATGAATTTAGGATCAAATCCGTAGCCAACTCTTAGCTTATGGGAAATTCAAGTCTATCAAGTTGGTCAACATAGCCCTTCATCTTCAGAACATGAGGACTAACTGACGGTGCCCTAAGTCATCTTACAAGAATGCAGGTTCTTGACTGTCTCGAACCTTTCTTGCCTAGCTTGCTGTTGGAACATTTCCTTTAGCGTTATAGCCATGTCGTAGGCTTCCATTAGTTCCATGTCCTTCTGAAGTTCAGGAACCATAGTTGCCAAAATAATGCATGCAACATCAGTAGAATCGTTGACATGCTTATTATGCGCATCCTTCACAGCTTTTGTAGCATTGGCTAGTGGGTCCTCAGGGATTAGAGCATCCAGGACATACAACTTGCGTTCATGCTTGAGAACGATTCTCAAGTTTCTGAACCAATCAAGAAAGTTAGTCCCCAGATAGCTTATCCTTCTCAAGGATAGATCGTAGTGACAGGGGATTATTGTTACTTGAAGAGGCCATTGATCTACAATAAAGATTATGCAGAGTTTATTTTAGTATAGAGGAATAGACTCCCACTAAATTAACAACCCTCCTTAAACATACTGTTTATTTAGGGGACTAAAATCCATATTTCACCTAATTCTATGACAAACTATGGCATGAAACACAGAACTAGATTATTTAGGTAGGTAACAATTACCAATTACATCTTATGTAATTTTTAGATCCATTTATGAGATATGGGACATCTTATGTCTTAGCATGTTTTTATCTCATCATTTGCCTAAAGCTCAAAACTATTTTGATTGCTTTATTAAGTCGTACCATTTTAAACATTTAGGTAACTCTTACCCAGCTTATCTCACCAAGATAACACAATACACCTAACTATGGCTGAAACTATATTAGTGCGATCGAGGCCTTGATAAGTGTTTAAAATTAGATGACACAAGACTTAAGATTTAATAGAGGGATTTTATTCAGTTTTAGTGATTTTTAAGTAAGAAATGAAATATCATATATTTTATTGATTTGTAGAACCACTAAACAATTTAGAAAATTTTATGCTATTCACTAATAGAAGAATTTTTGTGCGCTAGGATTAGTTAGACAGCGGTCCCGCTGGCCGGTCAGTTGGCGGTGGTTCCGCTGACCGGTCAGCGGACGGGGAACAGGGGTTTATTTTTATTTTTTATTTTTTATTTTTTTATTTTTTTTAGAAGACAAATCTCAATTCCGAAAATTGAAATTCGCTATAGAAAATCATATTTTTCGCTGATTTTACTATAATAAATTTACCCCTTAAATTATCCAAAATTAAGTCAATTAAAACATTTTAATTAACGCGGGCCTACATCTAACTAACCATCTTATCCTAATCCAATTAGGACTTTAGATATTTGAATCATAGCATATCACCAATAACAAATTTCTCCATATTTATCTCCTATTCTAATTTGTTATCTATCTTTATCAAATAGAGACTTCATAACAAAATAGATATAACAAGATAAATAAATAATTTCAAAAATTAATTATTTATAAATAAATTTCAGATATTTGAATCCTAGTATATCACCAATAACAAGATTCTTGATATTTATCTCCTATTCTAATTTGTTATCTATCTTTATCAAATAGAGACTTCATAACAAAATAGAAATAACAAGATAAATAAGTAATTTCAAAAATTAATTATTTATAAATAAATAATTTCGAAAATTAATTATTTGTTTTGGATTTAAGATATTTGAATCCTAGTATATCACTAATAACAAGATTCTTGATATTTATCTCATATTCTAATTTGTTATCTATCTTTATCAAATAGAGACTTCATAACAAAATAGAAATAACAAGATAAATAAGTAATTTCAAAAATTAATTATTTATAAATAAATAATTTCAAAAATTAATTATTTATAAATAAATAATTTCAAAAATTATTTATTTATTTTGGATTTAAGATATTTGAATCCTAGTATATCACTAATAGCAAGATTCTTGATATTTATCTCCTATTCTAATTTGTTATCTATGTTCATCAAATAGAGACTTCATAACAAAATAGAAATAACAAGATAAACAAGTAATTTCAAAAATTAATTATTTATAAATAAATAATTTCGAAAATTAATTATTTGTTTTGATCTTCATCCAAATAACCACAAACATGTAATTCAATCACGAACTACTATCCCAATCGAATTTAATGGTGTCATGGATCATAGAACACGAAACTCAATTCATGAAAATTATTCAAATTAACCTAACATGGTTACTAGCATATACGAAACTAATTTCAATTAAATCACGAATATATGTATCATATACACAAAACGTGATAATAAATCTCACAGAAAACTTATGTATATCATATATACATCAACTATTAACATGCTTTCAATCATATATCATAAGAAAACATGCAATGAGTTTAATGGAATCAAACTCGAAGGCTCTGATACCACTGTTGGGTTTTGGGGTTCATGCGTGATGAGATTTCAAAACAATTTTGAGAAAAACCCCAACAGGATCTGAATCTGATTCCATTAAAACACGTTTAGACTTTGAAAACTTAATCATACCTCAGTCGTAATGTACCTTTCTGAAGGTTAATCGATCTCTGAGGCGTTGCCAACAACGAACGCCTTCTATCAGCTGTCCACACACGAACGGCGGCCGAGATTTGAAGTGCTAGCTTCGAGAGAATACCAAACCTTTTTGTTTCTCTCCAAAACGATCTAGAGCATACCAAAAATCTCTAAGTCGTTTTTTAAAACGAAAATAGAGTTTCAGCCCTTTTTAAATCTTTTTGTACAAGTATTCTAACTCAAAGCGTCTATTTATACAACCCTTGTATATAAACGGTTAAGTAAATTACACATATACCCCCACTTAAAGAAGTATAAGTGTAATACACTACAAAGACGTTTTTGTCATGAATTTTATCATATAAAATTCATTCTTCCGAATCATTTTAAAAATCTCGCAAAACCATTCTCAGTGTGCGACCCAATAGGCTCATACAACGTTGGCAGTGTACCAAAACACATTTTGGTATACAAGTCATAAGCGGCCTCTAGCAAGACATTATGACTACCCAAGTTGTACGAATATCAAATCGATATAACCTAATCAATAGTGTATATAACATCCTTTTGTCACATGATATCCTTTTGATCAAACATAAGGCATGGAATTGTCATCCAACATGTTCAATCGTACTAGTCTCGATTTCTAGGTAGACTGAAAACATCTAAGTGACATTGATCAATATCAATTTACTTAGACTAGGCCTTTTAACAGTCTAACACATCAAGGGATCCACTAGATATCTCTCTTTATATGAGAGGGACAAATTCTATCTTGATTACACAACTTCACCACATTATTCACATAGTAACCAATCACAACCTTTATAATCGTCCGGTTAAAGACAACGTTTGATTGCGTCAAATCACTATATTCCTAATGTTGAAGTCTCTGGTAATCTCAAGTCAGAGGACTGAAAAATATACCTGTCATGAGAAACAACTATGACTTAATCCATGTGATGTTCTCATAACGGGTCGGTCCAGTACTTTATTCCTTAACAAGTACTCATGATCTTGATTCGTATTCCTATACATATGATTATCGTATGATCATCAATCAAGACTCACACTAGTCTTAATTCATTATAGTTCCCAGTATAATAATCGACTAGGGACATTTAGGATAGTTCTGTAAATACCCATGGATCTTATTATAATGTAAACATGCAAATCAATTATAATAAACAACAAATGAAATCCTCTATTTTATTAACTAAAATGTATTCATAAAGACTATTAATGGATTGACCTAGGGCACATTTCCCAACACCTCTTACATTACACGATGCTTATGATCGCAGTTTGGCGAATGAGGCATATTGGAGGACACACCTCGTAGAGGGATATGATTAGCCCCAAGAGGCACATGATGAGCGAGATCAGGGCCGCTAAGGAGGCAAAAGGAAGAGGAACCGATGGTAGATTCAGCAGTTTAGCAGAGCTCAGAGTGTAGCTTCGATTACGCAGATTTTGTAGACAATTTAGACATATGTCACTGCACCTACGCATGCACAGAGTTACCCTAGTCGACCACCACCGATTCCATAGTCGATGCAACATTTTAGATATGGTGGGGGCAGAGGCAAGGATAGTGTATAGCAGGGGCAAATGTCAGGTCGGGGATCGAGCAGGTGAGACTACTCAGCACAGCGACTGGCTGGAACATGTTATAGGTCAGGACAGGTGGGTCACCTTATCATAGAGTGCCCACAGTCAATTGATTTTCGGTAGAGACCTGCGAGAGTTCCCTATCGATGAAGACAATCGGGACATTACATCAGAGAGTGTCCACAACCTGTTGATTTTCAGTAGAGAGTAGCACCACGTCAGTAACATATCAGGGAACGTGTGCATGTTGTTACTGAGCCAGACCTTCAGGCGACTCGACATCTCGTTGAGGGTATGATTTAAATTTGTGGTCGTTTGATGTACGTTATGATTGACTCTGGTTCTACTGTTTCTTTCATTTTTGGGTGCATGGTTGATGATTTAGGGTTTAGACCAGTTAGGTTAAAGAGACCTTTAGTCCTTAGCACAGCTGTTGGGGACAAAATATACCCTAGCATGATATGTGAGCACTCTATGGAGATAGAGGGACACGAGTTACCGATAGATACTAAAGTGTTAAAGTTTCTAGATTTTGATGCGTGCACTACAAAAATGTATTGAATTAGAGACGGAAAATCCCATCGCTAATTCAGTACGACCCGTTTCTAATCGTGTTAGAGACAGGTGTCAGTGGTTACCAACGGGAAGCCCATCGCTAACACCTGTCGTAAAAATTTGGATTTTATCATTATGTGCCACGTAAGGGGTATAGCAACGGGGGACCCGTAGCTATTTTAATAAAAAAATATTTTATTAAAAAAATTTATAATAAATTAATAAAAACAATAAATAATAAATAATTTAATAAATGTTAAATTAATAAAAAAATGCCAAAAATACAGTTTTGGTATTTAATTTATTTTAAAATTAATATTAATTGGGAAATTGAATAAATATTTAATAATAAATAAAAGTACAAACAAAAATTATTATTTAGAAATTGAACAAATATTAAATGAATATTAGTTTTGATATTTAATTTATTTTAATATATAATAATTACAAAATAAATATTATTTGAATGAATAAATAACACAAAACCATTCATGGTATTTAATTTTTTAAATAAATATTATTTTGAAATAAATATCTATACTATCTATCTATACTATATATAATGTCAATCCTCCCTCGATTCAATCAACAAAAACTTAGTAATTTATACCTAAAATACCCTTGAGTTGTAATTTCTCATTGGTCAAAAAAGTTGATGACAAGTTTACATTTGAAATATTTTTGCCCCGTTCCACTACCCTATAGTTGGTCAATTATTTTTTTTTAAATTGGAAACCGTTTGATAGTCAAGTGGTTATTAAAACCACCTCCTTTTTACGTCAAACAAATATCGCCTCATTTTATAATAATTTTTAGTGGTCTCTACATTCTCTACACTTTCTCAATCCATATATCAAATTAAACAAGTCTTCTAATGTGATATTTCATGTTTGGTGCAGATCTGATCAACATATGGATGATGGAAATTATGATTCATATATATTTCACAAGTAGATGAAATAACAAATACATCATACAACGCACAAGATAGCGTGCTTCGATCACACGATTCGCGTGTATGGGAGATGATCATATATAGAAGGTTAAGATTAAGGGCCAACAAGGATCGATCGACTACCACTTATTCATTTGATCTCATGTCAAGGCTTCAAGCCATCACACGGTACCCACCAAGCAATAATTTACACTGTCATATATTATAATCAATTTGATGAAAAAATATATAATAAAATCTACAATGTGTATTCAGTTTCTTTTTTTCTTTTTCATTTTCAAAATTTTTGTTCTACTTCAGTTTCTTTTTTTCCTTTTTTTCTACAATGTCAAGGCTTCAGTTTCTTTTTTTCTTTTTTTTCTTGAGAAAATCGAGGATAAGGTATTTGACTTCTCTAAACTTTGCAAATTAAGCAAAAAAGTTAATAGGTACAATAAAAGAGTTTGTTACCCATAATATGAACAAATTAAACAAAACAACTCAATCGTTCCTACCAAAAAAATAACTCAATCGTCGTCCTCATCGTCGAGATCCTCATTAGCAATAGGAACATCACTCGGAGGTGCGGATGAAATCCCAAGTCTCTCTATCACTACCTGCTGCAAGCGGCGCAACTGTCCCTGAACATCATGCAACTGATCACGCGTTAATGTGTTATCCTCCATAACCTGAAGAATATTGCTCTGCATTTGGTTGAAGTCCCTCTGCAAGTGCTCAATGGGCTAATTAGGAGTACAAATAGGCTGAGAAAATCCAGCACCATCTCCAACTCCAACTTTCCTGATGGTGTCCACCTTAATCCATATGTTTGTCCTTTGTCGTTATGCTCCACGATGGAAAAATACAACTCTACCTCATCTATCAGGGTGTCAGGCTAGGACTATGTCATCTCCGCCCGTTTGTGCTCGATTGCCATTTAAATTAAGAATTAAAATTACAAGTCAGTCATTGATACCTATCATATTAATTAAGTAAACAAAATTTAAAAATAAAATTATCTTCTTACGAAAATCCCTGCTACTTTCTCCTCAAGGAAAGTGATGCCGTCATGGTCCTTGGTGTGCAAGTACGGGCATATCTCCAAAGTAGTCGGAGGTCGACCTAATTTCTTCTCCTAAAAAATATATGTTTAATTAAAAGTAAATAACATTATATATATTTGTGTATAAATTTGTTATTACACAACTCACCAGCCTCTCTACATGTTGATAGGTAGATATGGAACCACCTATATGCACAGCAATGCCCGTACCAAGTCCCTCTGGCTCAGCTCTCCTATTCTGACTTGCTCACTCAGATTTTTCTTTGAATTCAAGGGTTGACCGTATCATCTTATAGTGCTCATAAATCTCGATGGGTACATTACCCCACTTCTCATCCTTGGTAAACATCTTGCTGAGATAGTCAGAGTAACGGGTGGCAATCTGCCTGTCGTGCATCTCTTTGGTATCCGCATCACGACTAGAGTCCCAATAAAAAGGGGCTACGTACAAACATAACGTAATTTAGTTTTTATATGCTAATTTGTAAAAAAATGTTTTAGGTAAAAAAAGTAGTTACCCTCCACTGATTCCAATAAAAATCTCGCATGTGTTGGGGAACAGATTCCCAACAATAGCCATCCATGTGTAAATTGTATTTGTAGATCTTCGTCATCTCACGTGAAGCTCTATCGGATGGGTGTAACCTTTTCCCTTATATTAAAATTTTATGTTAGAATTTATCGTACCGAACAAGCGTAACGAACCTAATTTTAGTTATAACTAAATTATGTATACTTACAATCTTTCTTCCTTGACAATCAGGAATATTCGCCCCCCAATGTTGCGTCTAGATGCTCTAGCACCTCAAGTGTCTCATCGTTCTCCTCGCGAGGCTGCGCCACTGGACGGGTCCTTCAGTGGCATGTAAATTAGACGACCCTGGCTGTACAATGATATTGTGGTCTCCCTGATGCGATGGAGATGCTGATCCAACCGATGAGCCATGAGATGGTCACGTGGTAATGTGACAAGCGACGGGAAGCATCGGTAAATGCAAAAGGAGTGTGGAGAACGTCTGCATAGAGGATGGATCATCGGCAAATAGAGATGGCCAAGGCATGTCATGGCCAAGGCATGTCATGGCCAAGGCATGTCGTATGCTGAAGAAGTAGGGGTGGATGTGAATAAAAAGGGTGTGTCTGATGGAAGAAGGGATGCTGCTGAGAAGGTGGGAATGGGTAGAGATGATATGAAGGGGCCTACATAGGGGCTGCTGCAGAGAATATTGATCATAGATGGGATGTTGCCTCTGGCTAGGGCCAGGAGTTACATCATTTGTAGATTGAAAGTTTGGACGATTCGAGTGGCGAGATTGACTACCTCTGCTGCCACTGGATCATCCTCCTGAACGTCCTCCTGAACATCCACCGGAACGTCCGCCTGAACTATCGCCCTGTGAAGGATCACTACTGTATCGTTTGCCTGAAATGACTTTATTAAAAAATAAGAGTAAGCAAAAAATCTATATGAATGTCCTACATTTTAAATGTTACGTAACAAGATAACATATATAATATTATGTTACCCATTCTTTAAATTACTTATGAAAAAGTAATTAAATCATGGTTCGTTGCCATTGTTCTCATTATCTGATGAATACTTCGAATTATCAGTATCATCTTCATCCTCATTGACATCTGACATTTGTGCGCCATTAGGATCAGCTAGCGAAATTGCAATATTGTTGTCAATATCAACCTCAAGGTCATGCTCAGGCACCTGCTCCTGAAAAACATCTTCTAGGATAGACGCACTGTCTACGTTTTCAACCAAGTTATTTTCATTGATGAACTTTGGTTAAAGTTTGCACATGGCTTGTCAATTGCTCGGCGCATTTCTTACACTCAGGTAAGAAAGATAGTACACTTAAGAAGCTTGCATCGCTAAAATGAAAGGCTCGTACTTATTCAGTCAGAGATTTCGGTGTACGTCGACGAGTATTAAGTAACGATGAACTCTTGTACCCACATTTTGCATGGGATCGAACCATTCACACTTGAACATCAAAGTGCGTAAACAACCACCGCATTCGATTTCGATCACTTCTTCCAATTGGTCATAGAAGTCGCTATCACATTCCGTGTAATTTGTGCCTCTTACGCACACCTCACTTCCACGCGTATTGTCATTGTGTGCGCTATGTGATGTTGACTGAAACTTGTAGCCATTAACGAGGTACACGCGATATACGGTGCAAAGACGACTTAGGCCATATGAAAGCATTAGAAGAGTTGGATCTTGAATATTAAATGGCGCCTACATTCGAATCAATTTCATATGATAAACTAAATGTTTGATTAGTATACAAAACAACCATTGTATAAATACATTAAATTTATAAATAACTTACAAATTGTTGGAACCAAGTTGCGAAGAGTTTCTCAAGATATTGATCGATTGCACTTTGTGTTATATTCGAATGTTTCGATCGCAGCTCCAATATATACATCCTTACAGGAGATAAAATAAATGAAAACTTACGATTAAATCGAATAAAACTACACAAATTACTTTAAAAACTTTTTAGACAATGATGTATTTATGTATACCTCAAGAAAGAATTAACTTCAGGGCAATTTAACAACATGTAAGAGTGGGCAGCGCTACAGTCCTCATCCGTGAGGTAACGCCTCTTTGATCTCCCAATGGCTTGACCTGGATGGGTGAAGATTAAGAATGTCCCATTTAAATTTTGACTTGGACCGACTCCACCATTGTAGTTGCGGGGTGGACGATTGTGCGATGTGGAGACATGTTCCTCAAAATGATATGAACAAAACAATGTCGCCTCTTCCACCAAATATGCATTGCATATCGAGCCCTCTACCCTTGCTTTATTTCTAATATTATTTTTCAAATGTTTCAAATACCTACATTTTTATAGAGTTCTAACTAGTTAAACATATCAATTGAACACAATTGTATATAATAAAAGTATCAAGCAATACATGTAACTTATTACCTCTCAAACGGATACATCCACCGAAATTTTATTGGGCCTGTAAGAATAGCCTCATGCGTCAAATGGATAGGAAGATTCTCCATTTAGTCAAAAAAACTTGGGGGAAAGATTTTTTCTTATTTACATAATATTTTTGGAATATTTTCATGCAAAAGTCGTAGATTTGAAACATTTAAATTTCTAGCTGTCAAATCTCTAAAGAAAATGCTAAACTCGCTTATTGCAATCCAAATGTCCTCATCTAAAAGATCCTAAAATGCAATTGGCAACAATCATTACATGAATACATGGAAATTATGACTTTTTATTCCAAACATCTTCAACTTCTTGGAGTCTACACAACGTCCGATATTAGATGTGTAACCATCAGGAAAACGCAATTTCTTAATCCAAGAACACAATATAAGTTTTCTCTGCTTGTCCAAGGCGTATCGTGCTTTTGGATATTTTTTAGATAACGAATCATAATGTAGTTTCGGTCGATGACAAATATCCTTTAAGTCCTCCCTGGACTTTGCATTATCTTTTTTCTTTCCTCTCACACTCATAATTGTGTTGAAAATGTTGTCAAACACATTTTTCTCGATGTGCATTATATCTAGATTGTGCCTTACAAGGTTCGTTTTCCAATATGGCAAGTCCCTTAATATGCTTCATTTTCTCCACATACTATCCTTCAAGATTTCACTATTTACAACATCGGATCCTAATTCAGTGACCTTCATCAACCCTAATGCCTCAATTTCATCCAAGATATTTTCACCCGCTTTATAGACTGGTGGCTTACTTGTCACAGTTCTACCTTTATGAAAACTAAAGTTGTCTTTTCTTTCCTTCGAATGTCGCGACAAGAAACGCGAGTGACAATCAAACCAAGTCGTTTTCTCGCCATACCTCAATTGAAAGGCGTCTGTATCATCCATGCAATACGGGCAAGCTGTCCTCCCGTGCGTGCTCCATCTAGACAACATGTTGTAGGCTGGGAAGTCACTTACAGTCCACATCAGTGCAGTGCACATTTGAAAGTTCGTCTTAGTCGATACATCGTAAGTAGGCACTCCGACATTCCACCAATCTTGCAATTCTTTCACCAATGGTTGGAGGAACACGTCAATTTTTTGTAAGGGATTGGTCGGCCCTAGTATAATCACTATTAAAAACATCACTTCTTTCTTCATACACATCGACAATGGCAAGATGTACGGGGTTAAAATCAACGGTCACGAGGAATACGATTTGTTGGTCATTCCAAAAGGTTGGAACCCATCAGTGCATAACCTGAGTCAAACATTACGAACTTCTGAGCTGAAGCTAGGGTTTACTTCATTGAAGTGGTTCCATGCAATGGAATCAGAGCAATGTTGCATATGGTCCTCCTCTCTCATGTGTTGTACATGCCATCGCATGTGTTTCACTCTAGATTTCAAAACGAACAAACATTTTAAACGAAGGGCTAAAGGAAAGTAAAACATTTTCTTGTGTTATCATTTCTTGGTGTTAAACTTACTTTCGCAACAAAACTTGCAAGACGTATGATCATAATCGAGCTCCCAATAAAGCATGCATAAGTTGGGACAACAGTGAATTCGCTCATAAGGGAGACCTAACCAATGCATTAAACCTTGACACTTGTAAAAGCAATCTACCAAACAGTTATCTTCGGGTAATATGTCTTTACACGCCTCTAAGATTTCATCGAATACTTGCTCCGAAATGTGGTGATTCGACTTCATCATCAACAAACGTGCCATTGTTGACAATTTTGTCATCTTCTCGCAACCCAGCCAAAGCGGTTGATTCACTATGTCAATCATTTCAAATAAAATTTTCACTTCTGGGTTCGGTTCCTCCTTATAATTATTCCAATCGAAACTAGGTCCCGCGTAGTTGTGTATCATTTCATGATACGTCGTCAAATAATTGTACACTGGATCATCATTACCTTCATCGTCCATATCGTACCATAATTCTTCCTCCCCCTGCTTCATCCAATAATAATAATCAGGAAGAAATCCTTGACTCACTAGATGAAGCTCTACTGTGTTTACATTGAAGTATTTCTCGTTGTGACATTTTTGACATGGACATCAAATTTTTCCTTCGTGTTGAAATGTGCAGTGTTGCATGGCAACATTTATAAACTCCTTCACGCCAGCTACAAATTTCAGTCGAATGTAACCACCTCCAATGCGGTTGTACATCCAATCTCGAGACATAGACATCTCAAAAGACCTAAATAACACTAGTTAAACAAACTTACACAATAAAAGATTTACACATTCTTGTCGAATGGTACCGTGTTTGGTCGAATTTGTTGAATTTGCACATACTTTGCGTAATATTTATTATACATTTTTAGTCGAATTTTATCTGTAACTAGTCGAATTGGTTACATTTGCACATACGTTGCGTAATATTTATTATACATTTTTAGTCGAATTTTATTTCTACTTAGACAATTTAATTGGTTTCATTTGTACTTATTTTCTGTTAATATATATTTTGTTTACTCGAATGTTAGACGAGATTTGATGAACTAAGGTAAGTAACTACTATTTTTTGCTTCAAATACATGTTCTTTAGTTTTACTTTATAAGTTTAAGTACTTTTCTAAGTGCATTTCTTATTTGCAAGAAAAAAAATGTCTTTCTTTTACAGTACATTAATAACCTCGTACATATATAATATAAATTATTATAACTTATATATAATCTTTTAAGTGCTTCTCCTTACAAATAACTTAACAATACAAATTTTATATATAGTATAATTCATACATTTCATCAATCAATATAGTACATATAATGAAGTTTTTAGGGTTCAATCTAATTTAAAAGTTCTTGGACTCACCTTTAAACATTATTTTTGCAAGAAGAGTCACCATCAAACTTAATAAAGTAATATGACTTTTTGGTGATGCACACAACCGCGACCATAGTAATTAATTCTCAAGGAGTTTTTTCTTCATAATTCTCATGGATATTGGAATAGGGCAGTTTGATATTTTCTTTATTTTTATCAAAAGTTTTGCTGATTTATTTTTTAATAAATAGTTTGGTTGATTGATTAAGTAAGATATTTTGTAAGGATTTTTTTTTCTCAAAATTAGTTTTAAATAGATTTCGATAACAATTTTTAATTTTAGTGTTTTTACTAGTTATTAGCTACCGAATAATATCTACAAGAAATATGTGTTATAGCCATTTCTTTTCTTAGTCTTTATATACTTTTTTGATACAATTTATGTTGCTGCCCTATCTCACCATCATTACTCATACTTATTTTGCTATTGTAAGGTCTTCAAAAAAATAAATTTTATTTACTTATAAAGCATATTGAACAAGTCCAAAATTGTCTGCAGGTACCTCTCTTTGATTAGTTTTAATAATATTTGTTCTTCAAAGTAATAACATGCTTCGTATATATTATTTTACTTTTTATCATTCAAATTATATACAAATTAACATCAAAACTAAATAATCAATTTTATCCAAACAATATAATTGTAAACATAAATATTAATAAAAATACCAATTATCGTTTCAAACAATGTAAATTTCCTCATGAATATATATATTATCACCACAACAAATATTCATATTAAATATTAATTTACACAAGTTTAATTTATAAATATTATACTACCATAACAAAATAATCTAAAAATTCATTTTAAACAATTTTTTTCACGAATATTAAAAATAAATCTAAAATATGTCTTTTACACAAATTTGTCCAAAAAAAATTATTTTACATACAACAAATATTAAAATATATATTTTTTGAGCAAACAACAAATATTAACATATATATGTAAAACCCTATATAAATAATTTTAAAAATATAATTTTTGAAAATTTTAAAAATAAATAAAAAATACACCTAAATGGTCCACGGATTGCAGCACTAACAAAGGTGGGGGATGGAGGACACCCGAGGTGAGCACCAGAGCGACAACGGTAACGGCGGCGCTGGAGCTGCAGCGGCAGCAATGGCAACGGTTGCACGACACTGGATCGATAGAGGCAGTGGTGGGAGGAGTGGGAAAAATGGTGGCTTAGAGAAGAAGATTGATGAAGAAAAGGGAGATTTTTGGGTAGATTGATGAAGAAGATGAAGAGGGAAGAAGATGAATGGGGGTCGTTGTTTTTGGGATTTATTTCCCGAAAACAGTGACAGGGTATCCCATCACTATTACCCAACGTGGCCCAAGGTCCATCGGCCACGTGGCTGAGGCCAATTATTTCTAGACGAGAAAACCCACCCAATAAATAGCGATAGGGGACCGTCACTACCCCGTTGCTATTTTCATCAACGGATCAGCGACATTCCCCATCGCTGACCCGTCGCTAATACAAAGAAATTTTTGTAGTGTGTTAGGCATGGACTGGTTAGGTCCTTATCACGCGCAGATTGATTGCTTTGGGAAGGCAGTCACGTTTCAGATTCTCGAACAGCCATAGTTTACTTTTCTAGCCAGTGTGACTTAGTTAAGACTTACCAGGGCAGGGTGGCTACAAGTAGTGAGATTGAGACTACAACAAGTATCCAAAGTACGACAAAGAGAGTTAAGGCTAGGATCAAAGAGGTCTCAATTGTGTCCAATTTTCCAGATGTTTTTCCTACAGAGCTTCTTGGAATATCACCAACGAGAGAGATTGATTTCATTATTGATTTGGTTCTTGGTTCCTAGAACCAAACCGATATTGATTTTGTCGTACCTGATGGCTCCTAAGGAGTTGGAGGAGTTGAGAAGCCAGCTTGAGGAGTTGTTGGAATTGGGTTTTATTCACTTGAGCATGTCACCTTGGGGTGTGCCGGTCTTATTTGTGAAGAAGAAAGACGACAGCCTGAGATTGTGCATCGATTATAAGCAGTTGAACTAGGTGACAGTGAAGAACAAGTATCCATTAACTCGCATTGATGACTTATTCGACTAGCTGACTGGAGCGTAGTGGTTCTTGAAAATTAATTTGAGATTGCACTACCATCAATTGAGGATTATAGCAGAGAACAGAGAGAGGACGGCTTTTTGCACGAGATATGGGCACTATCAGTTTACCGTCATGCCATTTGGGCTGACGAATGCCCCAACGATGTTCATGGATCTCATGCATCGTGTGCTGAGACAGTATTTGGATTGATTTGTCATAATGTTCATTGACGACATTTTGATCTATTCCATGACTCGTGAGGAGCACCTCAGGACGGTTTTACAGACTCTGATGGGGCATAGACTGTATGCTAAGTTCAGTAAGTATGAGTTTTGGCTTATAGAGGTTGGATTTCTAATGCATATCGTCAGACCTGCTAACGTTAGATCAGTTGTTGATTGACCTAAATCGAGATCAGTGACAGATATCCTCAGTTTTCTGGGATTAGCTGATTATTGCAGATGATTTATGCAGGACTTCTCGAAGATTGCGACATTGATGACGCAATTAACGAAAAAAGAAGTCAGATTTCAGTGAGATGATAGTTGTGATCAGGTTTTCCAGACTTTGAAGGAGAGACTTACTACTGCACAAGTACTAGTACTACCTGAGTCAGGACGGTAGAGTTACAACTTATGTGTCCTGATAGTTGAAGATTCACGAGAAGAATTACCCTACACATGACTTAGAGTTGGCGGCAGTGGTGTTTGCACTAAAGATTTGGCGTCATTATCTCTATGGAGAGAGATTTGTGTTGTTCACTAACCACAAGAGTTTGAAGTACCTCTTTAATCAGATAGAGTTAAACATGAAACAGAGATATTGGCTGAAGTTCCTCAAAGATTATGATTTCTAGTTGGAGTACCACTCGAGGAAGGCTAATGTTGTAGTTGACGCATTGAGTCGTAAAGGGGTTGACTCTGAGGTTGCTACGTGCCACATAACACACGAGCATGGGTTGCTTAAAGCGGTCGAGGCGATGTTTTTTGTTGATATCCCATCCAACACCAGATTGTTGATTTGTGGGCAGCCGAGGACTCAGAAAATCTATTCATAGTGTATTTAATGGTCAGCAAGCTGATGAGTAGTATCAGAGGTACAATGAGTTTGCTCAAAGTTTCGATCATCTAAAGTGGAGTTAGTCAACAGATTTCTACCTGAGATTTAGAGGGAGACTGGATTCCATCAGTGGCTGAGTTACGTGATGAGATACTTGAGGAGGCTCACTACTCACATTTTTCAGTTCATCCGAGCAAGACCAAGATGTGTGTTGATATGTGTCGTCTATTTTGGTGGCCGGGGATGAAGACCGACCTTAGTGATTATGTTAGAGCGTGCGAGATATGCCAGTGAGTTAAAACTGAGCATAGGAGGCCTGGTGGATTGCTACATATCACTATGGATTTTGTTAGTGGGTTACCTCGATCTCAGTGCAGACATGATAATATCTGGGTGATTATGGACATATTGACAAAATCTGCGCACTTCATATTGATTTCTACCACACATCAAGTAGATAATAGGCGAGCTTATACAAAAGATATATAGTTTGACTGCATGGTGCGTCATTGACGATCGTGTCAGACAGAAGGCCACAGTTTACGTCGCGAATTTAGTAGAGTATGTAGGCACAGTTTGGCACGAGGTTGGATTCCAGTACAACTTATCATCCACAAACTGATGGACAGACAAAAAGGCTGATTCAGGTATTAGAGGACATGGTAAGGATGTGTGTGTTAGAGTATGGGGGTTCTTGGGAGGAGTATCTTCATCTGTGTAAGTTTGTTTACAATAACAGTTATCAGGCCAGTATTAGTATGGCACTGTTTGAGGCACTCTATGGTAGGTCGTGTATATCTCCATCTTACTAGGCAGAGCCAGAGGATGTGGCAGTAATTGGGCCAGAGATTGTAGTGGATCACACAGAGAATGTACGATTGATCAGACTTCGGTTAAAGGGTGCATAGGATAAGTAGAAGAGGTATTTGACAAATACCATGGTGAGTTGGAGTATGACGTGGGAGATTATGTGTATCTGAAGGTTTCTCCACTAAAGGGTCACAAAAGATTTGGGATCTAGGGTAAGCTTGCGCTGAGGTTTATAGGTCCGTTCGGCGTGAAGTAAGGAATAGGTAAGGTTGCATATGAGTTTGAGTTGCCACCTTAGTTGGTTAGAGTTCACCCTGTGTTTCATATATCGATGCTTCGACTAGATAGGTCGAGTGAGGGCAGATGACCGACGATGGACCTGAGTCAGATTGATCTGACGAAGGACATTACCTACAATGAGCAAGCATTATGATTATGAATCGGAAGGTAAAGACCAACAAGGAGATTCCCTCAGTTCTCATCAAGTGGCAGTATCACGGGGATGAGGAACTAACTTGGGAGCTGGAGTCCTATATGCGCTAGCAATTCCTTTACTTGTTTTGATTCCAGTAAGTCTTAACCTGTATTTTCATTTAATTTTGAGGACGAGATTCTCAATAAGGGGAGAGACTGTAACAACTCTAAAATTCTAACTCGTGCAACGTGTCATTTCAGGGTCGTATTGTGGGCCCAACTAGCCGTGGTGTACTTGTTTTGGTCCTCAAGAGTTGAAATCGGGGTATGTTATATTTATCTAGTGATCTGTACTATTTATTTATTACCCGAATGTTAATTACAGTGTTCCAAATGTGTGGGGACATCTATGAGTGCGCGTTAGCATTAAGGAACGAGTTTGGCTCGAAAAAACATATGTTACGGGTGCTTGGAAAACTTTGACGGGTAATTAGGAGTCTGGGGGACTAAATAGACTAAAGCACTTATAAAATACAATAAAATAATAAATTAGTGGGCGCCGAGTGATATGCGGAGTTATGGACGACATGCGTTGGTTGAACGGTAGTGTACACGCCTGAGTGAACTCGTTGGCGCGTACAACGAAATTATAAATGCAAAAATACAATTGTAAATAGATATATATAAAGTGTATATATATAAATAAATGAAAAAGAAATGTGAAATGAACAATAACTAATTTTGGTTTATTAATGGAATGGATAAGGATGGGGGCAAAATGGTCGTTCGGCCACCCCAAAAAATCAACAACACCACTATCCCTCACCATTCTCACAAATGAACCGAGAGAGAGAAGAAATCGAAGAGAGATGTAAAAACCCTCAAATTTAAACCCGACTTGTATAACACTTGTCAGGAGCATGACCCGGCTACGCGATACTGGACTGTATTTCGAACCTCGTGAGTCGAGTCCGAGATAATATGATTATTTCATGTGTGTAATAGTATTTTAGTCTAATGCGTGTCACGAGCCTTTCGTGCGATTTTTAATGAGTGAGGTTCCACCTAGGTAAACGGGGGAGAAAAATACAGTAAAAAACATAATTAAATGAATTATTGGATAATTTTAATAAAAATTGTACGAAACAAGGCGAAACTATGTGCGTGACGGAGAGATACGGACCGAGGAGGCAAGACGGATTGGGGAAATGTCGTTTGAACGCGGGAGTTGGGTAATTACATAACAAACAAACCATGTGATAGGATTGTTAAAGTGATACAACCCAATGGTGGAGAACCCTTAGATCAGCCTCGAGATGTATGTGTATGGGAAAATGAAGGGCTTTGCAAGTGACAACACATACCTACTTCACTATTCACCTACTATTCACACCTTCTCTTTTTTATAAATACACCATTATCCCCCCTCTCACACCCGGTCTCTCTCTCACCTCACCATAGGGCTGCTCCGACAGGGAACTTGGACGTAAATGACCCATGGGCATCTCGACGTTCCAGGAGGGCCTCACGCGAGGCAGAGGTGGTGTTTTTTGATGAGCTGTTGGGCGATTTTGCTCACTATTTTTCCTTTCTTTTGTGGCTTTTGTCGACTGGCTCGACTCATACTATGCTTGGAGGTTCTGTCTCTGGTCGAGGCTGATCGGAGATGGTCCTTCGACGACTCCACTAACCGGAGATGGTTCCCTATGCGCGGCAGTTGTGGTTGATTGGTGTGTGTTTTAGACTGTGAGATTGGGTGTTTTGTGAGGTTTGTGTGTATGTGAGTCAAGGTTGGGAGATGCATTCTTGGTGTGTGTATAATGTGTGTGTCTCATTGTTGAGATGTTGAGGTGTGGGGTGCGTATGATGTGTTTCACAGTTGAGACGTTGGGGTGTGGTGTGTGTATCGTAAGGTGTTGTGTGTTATTTGTTTTTTTTCTATTGTTGATGTCTCGCAGAAACTGCCCACTGCCGTCGACGTGATAACTTTGGGGACTGCCGGAGACCTCGCCACGATTCTTCGTGGTGTCTCAAAGCCCCGAAACGTCTCAACTAGCGGCGGTGATAGTGGGTGTATGCGTCATTTTATGTGTTTATGTTATTTCCCCTCGATGTGTTCAGACCCGTTTACCTTGTTTGTAACGCATTATTTACCGATGTTCGAGGGTATTCCCGGCCATTTTATGCCGCGAAAACTCTTTCCTGACATAGAATAATGTCGGCGTGTTGTCATGGAAGTTTCAATTTGTTGTCCAGTTGAGATTTGAGACCGTGACGTGACCCACACAAGACCGAGCCGAGCCTATGATTTTTTGAATAGGCTTACGTACGTATTGTGATTTCAAAACCCAAGTGAGTCATTGTGTTTTTGGTATGATTTTTCTAGTCGATTTTTCATCGAATTGTTCGAGTCATCAAAACGTTGAGAAAATACTAAGGTTTAAACCTAGGTTTAGTTGACGACTTCACCTATTAATACAAGTTTTCGATCTTGTCAGGTAGCGGGAAACTCGGGGATACGCGTTAGGATTTGCGAGAGTGGATACGGTTTGAGATAGTTCTAGTAAGTACACTAGCCTTAAAGCTTGTATACATTAGTAAGCCAATTAAAAAATACCATGTGATTCATTTTCATTTCGTTGCGTTTGCTATTATCTACTTGTTGGCATTCCATTCCATATTCCTTATATGTGTTTCTTGGCATAAGTATGTCTCGAAGGTACATGCAGCCTGTACTAGAAGGGATAAAACGTGGGCACTCGTGTGCATGAGTGTTTGACCACCCCTAGTGATTGTGTGATACCATATACTGGATTTGTTGTGGATATAGTTGTGGATTTCAATGTTGTGACATCGTTGTACTGGATTTGTTATGGATTTTTAGACCACTTATGGCCTCTCTTGACTCGTAGAACACGCATGTTTCGATTGCTATTATTTCCAATCTGTCTATCATGCATCTTATCTATTTAAATTCCTATCTTTCAATTCCCGCATGATATTTAGACTACCATATTTGTTAATTCATGAATTACTGTTATATTCTTCTAGCATTACTTTCGATTTCTCTCAGTTGCTCACTGTCTAGTTTATGACAGTGGGTGCAGATAAGGCGGAGTGCAGTAGAGGCAAAGAACCTTGCTTAGCAGACTTTTTGTGAGGGCTGGACTTGAGGAACTTGAGCGTAGGTGTATATTTATTTCTGTTTGTATGATATTTTATATGTATGGTAGTGGTTATTGAACTGGGATTATTTTTGAGACGGATATTCGGAGTTGTTATTCTGATTGAACATGAACTTATCGGGGACATTTATATAGATTCCTGATTTTCCGTTTGATTGAGTTATTTTCCAGTAATTAGTTAGTATTAAATTTTCTTCCATTGTGTTATATTTGCAATAACTCTTTCATAAAACTCAAAATTTGATAATTGAAGGCTGACTAGGCCCGTCAGGCTTGCTGAGTACCGACTTGAGACCTGCATGGGTCTAGGCCAGGCGTACCCAAAAGCATTGGGATTTTTGGGGCCATTACAGTTGGTATCAGAGCTTACCAGGTTTAAATTAATAAAACACAAACCATTAAACCAGCGAAAGTTAGGAACAGTTGAACTTAGCAGTGGAAACCCTAAGATCCTGTAGAAACTTAGCTGGGGGAGTAATGGGATGAGTCGGATAATTTTTATACATGTTATGATTGTTATGTGAATGAGTATGGTATACGGTAGTTATAGACTGATCCAAGAAGTTCGTTCTCTTGATTCAGACGACGATGGTGGATCAGACTGGTTCGGGCGACGATAGCGGCACGACACACGATATGCTAGCGCGGACAATGTGCATGCCTTGACTCAAAGAGTTGCGACACAGGACCAGCAGCTACAGGAGATGTTACGACTATTGAGGACACTCGTACCAGCTATCATTACATCATCGACTTTGACTACACCATTGCCACCTACTGTTACCCAGCGAGCAGAAACCGTGATTGCTGCAGCATCTACAACTCCGATTTCGTTAGAGGCGATACCCAAGGGAGCTGTTGTTACGCTCGATACGAAGACCGAGGCGTAAACAACTTTGTTACGGACTGAGATAGTACGAGCGTTGGAGACACCGGCTATGCCAGTAGCTACTGCAGAGGTTACTCCAACTAAGACTCCAGAGAAGAGTTCGGGAGCCACTGCTGAGGCAAAGTAGTGGAGGGAATTCAAGAGACATGATCTAATGAAGATCTATGGCAGGACTGATGTTAGAGCAGTGGAGCTATTTTTAAAGAATCATGAGAAGATTCACTCGATTATTGCCACGGAGGACCACATGCGAGCGACGATCTCTTCGTCTATGTTACAAGGGGAGGCAGATGATTGGTGGACGACTATCGTTACTACCTGAGGTGTTTCGGGAGACTGGATCGACTTCAAAACCCAGTTTAATCAGAAGTACTTTCCGCCGACTGTCCTTCGAGCGAAGAGGAACGAGTTCATGGCATTGAGGCAGAGCGGCGATGAGTCAGTAATGGAGTATATGGGTATGTAATGTCCCCAAATTTCCCTTGCATTTGGGTACGCCCAGCTTAGACTCGTACAGGTCCCCAAGTTAGTACTCGGTGGATCTGGCGAGCCTCGTCAGTCTCAAATCATTCAATTATACAATTTATAAAAGAGTTATTGCAAGTTTTATACAACGGAAAGTAAATAAGCTAAACATAAGGGAAATAACTCAATCAAAAGGAAATATAGGAATCTATAAGTGTGGAAAACCCCGGGTATTCATGTACAATTCGATAAGCCAAGATACATGATACCAATCTCAATAAAAATACCAAGATCTATAATCAAAAACATATGTATGAAACGATATACAAGTAAGCAAACATAAAAACCTACTATAATGTCTTCCAAGTTCAGTCGCTAATCCTCACAAAAAGTCGCCTAGGTAGGGCTCCTTGCCTCTACTGCACTCCGCTCTATCTGCACCCACCGTCACAAACTAGACGGTGGGTATCTTGAGAAATTGAATGTAATGCCAGAAGAAGATAACAACAATTCATGATATAACAAGTAAAACAGTCTAAATATCATGCGGTAATAGAAAGACAGGAATTTAAATAGATCAAGTGGATGATAAACAGACTAATAGATATCAATCAAAAGTCAAAATCATAAGAGACCCATAAGTGGTCTAAATCATAGCATAACGACGAAGACCTCGCGAGGTCTTCCCGGGCATCGACACAAGTGAACGCACAGCTACGATGGGAAGGACACAAGCCCACCCACCCAGTACTCGGTGTCACACGGTCACTAAGGGTGGTCACACACTCCTGTACAAGAGTGCCCACGTTTTATCCCTCTAATGCAGGTCATAGTAATCTTGAGACGAAACACTTACGCCAAGAAACACACAACAAAGAATGGAATAGAATACCAATAATAGAGCATAATGAATCTGAATAAATGATAATGAATCACATGACATTTTCTTACTAGCTTACAAATCATACACAAGCTTTAAGGCAAGTGTACAAACCTGAACAAGTGCAACCCGGTACTACTCCGAGACTTTAACGCATTTCCTACGGTTTCTCGACTACCTAATAAAGGTTTAAACCCCGAATGTTGATTTAGAGTTAGTACCTTGTCTTAGGGTGTTTCTCATATGTTTAGTTTAAATACATTTAATTAAGGCAACTCAAACCATTGTGGATCAATCCATCTCTATAGTTATTGCCCCTTTTTACAAAACATAACTCTCTTTGGGCTCTTGTTGGACCCATTTATCAAGTCTATACTCACCTAAGTAAGCTTTTTGTGTGGACACTTATTGGGCCTAGATATATAGGCTCATTCTTACATTTTATGCATTTGTTTTGGGCTTCAAGTTGTACCTATTATATTAAATCCTTATTAGGCTATACACAACCCATGTACACACCATTTGTGATTTCTTATGGACCCTTATTAAAATGTGTGTATTGGGCCCTTATTGGGCCTTAAAACAAGCCCATAATCATTTTAAAACAGTGTCCATACCTATCATCCTTTTTATTTATTCAGAAACATACAATAATACACATTATGGTTACACACCCCCACATTTGATACACCCCACACTTGGTACACCCCACTGTTATGTGCACACAAAACCCCACTGTTGTGTGCACCCCATTGTTGTACGCACCCGTTACACACACATGCATTAAAGATATCACATATTAAATACACCCTAACTACCCATACACACACTAGTCGATTCTCACAATGCACACACATAATTGTTGTGTACACCCCATTGTAGTGTACATACACAAATTGTTGTCTACACCCCACTGTAGTGTACAGACACAGTGAGATATACACCCCATGCACACACACACACACCAAACCCTTACACATTCACACACCAAATCTTCTACACACATCACTCACAAAACCGTCTACACACAACACTCACAAAACAGTGACACATGGGGTCACCTCCGGCTAGCAGAGTCACTGGAGGATGACCTCCGGTCAGCCTTTACTGGCACCAATTCCGGTCATCTAAACTGTGGTACCAAACTCACACAATAGTCCCAAAAATATGAAAAACAATGAGCAAAAAAAAATGAGAGAGGGACAGTTGAGGTTGGCTCACCTTAGTGTCTCCGGTTCCTGCACCATGAGGGTGTGGGTGGTTGCCGGTCCAGGGAGGATGAGCCACTATCACGGCATGGAGGTCGAGAAAAATGAGAGTGAGAGAGAGTGAAGAGCTGAGAGAGAAAGAGAAGAAAGAGAGAGGAGGAGCCTAAGCGTCTCCGGTGGGTGGTGGAGAGGTCGGCTCTGTGGTGGGTGGCGGTGGTGACGGTCAAACCGAGAGTGATAGGGAGAGAGAGCTTGCACAGTCGAGAGCTAGGGACCATGAGGTGAGAGATAACGAGAGAAAGGAGTGTCTCACCTCGTCGACGGTAGTTCTCCGATCTCGCTGGCCACATCGGAGTCAGCGTCTTCGGTGGGACGTGGTGGCAGTGGCTAGAGGAGGTGAATAGTGGCGGTTGTTGAGTTGGGAAGATAATGAATAGTGTGTATTAGGTTTTCTTTCATTTTGTTTATATATGTGTACTAAGTGTAAAATGACTCTTTTGCCCTTAAGTCAACACTTGTTCATTTCTTGGACAGTTGCCCTTATGGGTCTTTTACCTCATCATCATGACTTAACACACATACACATCTCAAGGCTAATCCCATGGCTCTCCTTAGCATGCTGTGTCACTTTAACAATTTTTATTCTATAGCCCGTATATTGTGAAACTATCCAACTCCCACATTGATATTGCGTCTCTTCGGTCAGTATTATTTCGTAATTTGGTTCATCACGCCCATTTTCTCACCACAACCCATCAACTAATTATTTAAATTATTAGAAAATTCATTTATTGAGTTTTTTATCCCCCATTTAATTAGGCGAAACCTCACTCAACTAAAAATCCCCGAACGGCTCGAGACCCGTAAAATACTAAAATACTAATACACAAAGTCAAAGAATCATAAAATTACCTCGGTGTCGACTACTGAAGTATGAAATTGTTGGACTAAGTGGTTAGTCACTCTAACTCTAACTGGGATTTTGATGGAAACAAAAAAGTGAAAATGTACTAATTAATATCAAGTGTAGTTTTTGTTAAAGGATGCAAAACAACACATCACGGGTATTCAAGCCATAAAAGTTCAAGACTCAGCATTCATGAAAGAATGAAGATGAAAGATCGAACTACAATTTGTAATTTTGATGTAAGGTATTCAAATTCTTTCACGCAAGCCAAATGCATTAGTCCATGTATATCAAGTTTCTTAAAGTAATTTTCAAAAGTCATGAGGTAACTTAGAGTTTCAAAATGAAATTTTAACACATGACTAGGTTTATGAGTCCAAACAATGTGAGACTATGTGTTAATGGTCATTTGCATATTGGAGATCATTGTTGAAGTTTTCGAAACAAAAAAACTTGTTTTTGAAAGGTTTTTGAAAAGAAAAACTGCAAATTTGCAGAAAAGTCCCTCGCACATTATGAAACTGTGATTTTCCATTTTCGGGATTTGTAAAAATATCTGGACCACCCAATTAGGCCTAATGACCCATAATAAACGTGTATAACATGTTATATAAGGGTTGGTTGGGTCCCGGACGTGTTTAAGGGTCGCTAACACAAAGGGATAAAATATTTATTCTGAGCTCCCTATAGTTAGCGCGCTAATGCTGCCATTAGTGCGCTAAGTGCAGAGTTAGCGCGCTAGGTCTCAGCATTAGCGCGCTAATTGCCTACCTGACAGCTTTTTTAAAAAGCTGGAAAATGAACTTTAATTTGAATTCTTGATGAATTCTGGACCCTTGGATCCCTAGAACGGTCATAAACTGTCACAATGAGTACCTAACACTATAAAACCACCAAGAACATGGTTTTCTCATAACAAGGAACAAACACACTTAAAAGTTCAAAATACACAAAGAGAAGAACTTTAATTTTTGTGAATGAGACAAAGGAGATTCTTGTTGCTGTCCACTAACTCCAAAATCCAGCACTTTTGAGGCTTCCAAAGGAGTACAAGAATCTCTTCAAAGCTGATCTCCCTTGTTATCTTCTTGGTTGTAAGAAAGTCCATATTCTAGCATCTTTACTTGTGCTTAATCTGCATAGTTTTGTGTGTTTAAATTAAAAATTAGTTTGTTGTGTGTTTGAACACCTTCATCTTGGGTTTTGCACTTAAACTTATTTTATCAAACCTTAAGATTGATTTTGAACAAAAGTTTTGCACTTAAACTTGATTTTTGTTAAACTATTCTTCCTAGCTTTGAAATCGGTTTTGCGCTAATATATTAGATTTTAAAACAATTTCACACTTGGGATTTGCAACAAAATCAGTGACATAGTTTGCATATTCCATTCATTTTCATACTTGCATGCATTAGAGTTGATAGACTCTAGGAGGCTTGCTAGTGTTTGAATTTGATACCACTTTATATTGTAAAGTGTACTCTATTATTTTCCAGTAAAATTGTTGTAATTGTGTGATTGTAAGACTTAGTGGAATCTAAGTCAAAGGGGAAGACCTAGTTGAGGCTAGGCACAAACTCTAGTTGCGACTAGATAGGAAGTCCTAATTGGAATTATGCATTCTAGGCTTGTATGTTTAGTCTGTAACACTTATTTAGAATATAAGTGAGGGTTTAAAAATCTTAACCGGGGAGGTTAGGTAGTGGATGTAGATCATTAGATTGAACCACTATAAATCGTGTGTCACTTTCCATCTCTTCTATCCCGTTCACTTGCATAGCATAGACATTCATTGTTATTTGTGCATAAAAAAGGCAATAACCTCTTGACACATCCAATTCACCCCCCTCTTGGGTGTGGTTTCAATTGGTATCAGAGTGGGTTATTGCTCAAAGCATTACTAACGTATCTTTGAGTGTTTTTGTTCAAGGATGCAAAGTTTAGATCTGGCTCGCCTTAGGGAATGCAACTCCTCGAGTAGGCCTCTGTATTTTGATGGAACCAATTACGTTCATTGGAAAGTGAGGATGAAGTTTTACATAAGAGCACAAAATAAATTCTTGTGGGATGCAATTGAAAGTGGCTACACTCCACCGGACAAGCCTTTAAAAGAGTACACCACCGAGGAAATCAAGAGTGAGCTCTCAAATGATCAAGCCATGAATCACCTATTTTGTGCATTAAGTGAAAATGAGTTTAACCGAGTGAGTGCTTGTCAAACTGCCAAGGAAGTATAGGAAAAGCTTGAGGTCCACTATGAAGGTACCATACAAGTAAAAAAGACAAAGTTGAGGATCCTTGAGGAACACTATGAGACCTTCCGAGTTGGATCCGATGAAGATATTGCCACCGCTATCACACGGTTCACTAAACTATTAAATGAGATCAAGAAGCTTGGAAAGAATTATGATCAAGAGACATCGGTATACAAATTCCTTAGAGGCTTGCTTAAGAAATGGGATGCCAAGAAATATGCTATCCAATCGGCACAAAATCTTAGAGACTACACATTCGATGCATTGTGTGGAGAGTTAACGGTTCATGAATTCGAACTTAAAAATCGAGCAAGATTGGAAGCATTAAGTGGAGGTACAAAGAGTTCATGAAAAGAGATCGCCTTGAAGGCAAATAGCTCCCCTAGTGCATCGGTAGAGATCATTGAAGATGAAAAATCTTGTGATGACAATGATCTTGAGGAGGAAGTAGCCATGCTTTCAAGAAAGCTCAACAAGGCCATATACAAGCGAGACAAGTATAAGAAGAAGTTTCGAAGTGGAAGCAAGGGAGGAAAGTCAAATGAAACCATATGCTTTGGTTGTGGCAAACTGGGTCACATTAAGGAGGATTGCAAATCTAAGAAGGTGTTTGACAAGAAGAAAGGAAAAAAGAGCTTCAAGGCAACTTGGGATGACTCATCATCATCAAGTTCAGAATCCGAATCGGAGAGTGAGAATGCAATACTTTGTCGTATGGCACAAGACGAGGTAAATTCTAACCCTTTTAACTTTGATGATATTGATGATTTGGATAATGCTCCAAATCTTGATGAGCTTAGGAAAGAGTTGGAAAAGGAGGTAAAAAAGACCAAACAACTCAAAAAGAGCCTAACCATAGCAATTAGTGAGATAGAGTCACAAAATGAGACCATTAATGATCTCCAAAATGACTTGAATGAAGTCATAGAGGAAAGAGATGCCTTAGTCAAGGAAGTAGAGGACTTGACTAGCACGGTGCATAAGTTCACCAATGGCAAAGAAATATTTGACATGATGTTAGGAGCACAACGACGTGCACTCAACAAAAGGGGCATAGGTTATGGAGCAAACTTGTTAAGTTATAAGATGTTACTAAATGATGATCGTAGATGTTCAAAGTGCAATAGGTCTCATGTGGTAGGGAAATGTGCCTTACAAAAGGCCAAAATGGGTAGACTAGCATGGGTAGTTAAAAATGTTTATGACACTAACTTTCTCGGACCCAAATGTGTTTGGGTACCAAAATCTAGTGTGTTTCCCATTGTGTAGGATGCAAGGAAGAGCACCCCATGGTACTTAGATAACGGGTGCTCAAGACACATAACCGGAGATGCACATCAATTCATTGAGCTAAAGCGGCATGACGGTGGAAAGGTTATATTTGGAGACAACAACAAAGGAAGATTTATTGGTCTCAGAACTGTCGGTAACAATTCACTTTCTATTTCTAATGTTTATCTTGTTGATGGTTTGAAATATAACTTGCTTAGCATTAGTCAATTATGTGATAAAGAATTTCATGTTATGTTTGAATCATCAAAATGCATTGTTAGAAATGAGAAGCATGAAACTTTATTTATTGCATATAGAGATAAGAATGTTTATGCCATCAACTTTGATGAGATGAATATGCAAAATGTTTCATGTTTTAGTGCACAAAGTGAATGTGATGCATGGTTGTGGCACCGTAGATTAGGACTTTCTAGCATGGAAAGTTTGTCAAAATTGACTAAGCATGATCTCGTTAAGGGCCTACCCAAATGCACCTTTAAGAAATATAAGGAATGTGAACCTTGTATCCTTGGTAAACAAGTGAAATCGTCATTTAAAATGAAAGTAACAAGTAATGTGACTCGAGCTTTAGAACTTATCCATATGGATTTGTTCGGACCTACCCAAACACAAAGTCTAGGAGGTAAATCATATTGCTTTGTCATTGTTGATGACTTTACAAGGTATACATGGGTGTATTTTCTATCTCATAAGCATGAAGTGTTCGATGTGTTTGTAAAGTTTTGTGCTTTAGTAGAGAATGAAAAGGGATATAAAATCACCATCATTAGAAGTGATAGAGGTGGTGAGTTTGTAAATAGGAACTTGGAGGATTTTTGTGCTAAACAAGGTTATACACACCAATTATCTTCTCCTAGAACACCCCAACAAAATAGAGTTGTTGAAAGAAAAAATAGAACACTCCAAGAGATGTGTAGGACTATGCTAAATGAGTACAACATAGCTAAGCACTTTTGGGCCGAAGCCATTAACACGGCATGCTATGTTATAAATAGAGTAAATGTCCG
This sequence comes from Stephania japonica, assembly GCA_039657345.1. Taxonomy (NCBI): domain Eukaryota; kingdom Viridiplantae; phylum Streptophyta; class Magnoliopsida; order Ranunculales; family Menispermaceae; genus Stephania; species Stephania japonica. The sequence continues at coordinate 26,552,900 of CM077558.1, read as the reverse complement.
AAAGCAAGTGAAAAAGACTCCTTATGAACTATGGAAAGGCCAAAAATCCAACATAAGTTATTTTAAGGTGTTCGGTTACACTTGTTATGTTCTAAATGATAGGGATCAATTAGACAAATTTGACCCAAAGTCTAAGGTATGCATTTTTCTAGGGTACTCCACACATAGCAAAGCATATAAGGTGTTTAATAGATCAACCAAAACCATAGAAGAATCTATCTATGTGAAATTTGATGAAATAGATCCCAAAGTTAAGATAATATAAAATCTTAAAAAATTGAGGATTGATGATGAAGATGACGACACTCTAGGACAAACTTCAAATATTCAAGAGCTTGAGGTAAACAAGGAATCCGAAACAAGTGTGCCTAAGAATTCAAGACTCCTCATTGGCCATTCATCTCAACAAATCATAGGTGATCCAAACAAAGGAATAATCACTAGGTCAACATTGCATAGAGATGAAGGACACTTGGCTTTTGTGTCACAAACTGAGCCCACCAAGATAGATGAGTTTTGGGTAATGGCTATGCAAGAAGAGCTAAGCCACTTTGTTAGGAACAAGGTATGGACATTAGTACCTAGACCTAAGGACCGCACAATCATAGGCACCAAATGGGTTTTTAGAAACAAAAAGAATGAAAAAGGTAAAATTGTAAGAAACAAGGCTAGGTTGGTTACACAAGGTTACAATCAAGAAGAAGGAATTGATTATGAGGAAGCCTTTGCACCCGTAGCAAGACTAGAAGCAATTCGCATATTGCTTGCTTATGCTTGCTACAACGGGTTTTTACTATACCAAATGGATGTTAAAAGCGCATTTCTAAATGGGTTCATCCATGAAGAAGTATATGTAGAACAACCACCAGGTTTTGAAGATCATGAACATCCAAGCCATGTCTATCATCTTCAAAAAGCCTTGTATGGACTAAGACAAGCCCCTAGAGCTTGGTATGATAGACTTAGTGCGTTTTTACTTAAGAAAAGGTTCAAGAAAGGAACACTAGATCCTACTTTGTTCATTTTGATCAAAAACATGACATGCTACTTGTTCAAATCTATGTTGACGATATCATCTTCGGGTCATCCAACACACATTTATGCGATGAATTCTCATCATTGATGACAAATGAATTTGAAATGAGCATGATGGGTGAACTAACATACTTTCTAGGCTTGCAAATAAAGCAATCTAAACATGACATTTTTATAAATCAAATAAAGTATGTGAGGGACATGTTGAAGAAGTTCAAATTTGAAAATCTGAAAGCATGCGAACTCCTAGTAGTTCTACTATCAAAATGGACAAAGACCAACTAGGAAAATTCATAGATCCTAAACTTTATCGTAGAATGATAGGTAGCCTCCTATATTTGACCACTAGTAGACCTGACATTATGTTTAGAGTGTGCTTATGTGTTAGATTTCAAGCCGATCCTAAAGAGTCCCACTTAAAATATGTAAAGCGCATATTTCAATATCTGAGTGGAACACAAGACTTAGGATTATGGTTCAACAAAACCAAGAGTTTTGAACTCCAAAGCTTTGTTGATTCTAATTATGCGGGAAGTCTAGTTGATAGGAAAAGCACTTCCAGATTTCGCCATTTGCTAGGAAACTCACTTATCTCATGGTTTAGCAAAAAGCAAAATTCCGTGGCTTTATCTACGGCAGAAGCCAAATATGTGGCTGCCGGGAGTTGTTGTGCTCAAGTTCTATACATGAAACAACTTGAGGATTATCAAATCCTAGTTGGGTGTGCTGAAATTGATTGTGATAACACAAGTGCAATAAACATATCGAAAAATCCGGTGTTACACTCTCGAACAAAACATATTGAGATTAGGCACCATTTTCTTCGTGATCATGTTCAAAACGGCGATGTTAAACTCGTCCATGTGCCCACAGAGCACCAACTAGCTGATATATTCACTAAGCCTTTGCCTAGAGATCAATTTTCCAAGATTCGGCGTGAGTTAGGCATGGTTCGAGAATCGGACCTTCTACACATGTTTTAGCTGTTCTAAACCTCTTTATATGGTGTTTGTGAAGTGTCCAAGAAGTTTAAGGTGAATCGGAGATGTATGTCAAAAATCCAAAATTTTCATGTCCAAAATTTCCAGAGAGAAATTAGCGCGCTAATAATGGAAATTAGCGTGCTAATAGTTGAGTGACCAAAAATTTCCAAAGGGAAATTAGCGCGCTAATGGCTGGAATTAGCGCACTAATGGTGTGTTGGCCCAGAATACGAATCGACACATTAGCGCGCTAATTCTGCCATTAGCGCGCTAATAACGCTCGACCAGGGGTTTATAAATTAGATTTTACCCTAAAAAATCACTCACCTCCCACATCTTTCCTCTCCTCTCCTCAACAATACCTCTCCCCTCTCCTTTTATCGATTCTCCACGCCTCCGCTCTCCTTTCGTCGTCTCCACCGCGATCTCCACTCCTACAAGGTAACAATCTTTCCTTCTCTTTGTCAATCTTTTCATTTTTCATTTTACCCAACGTCGAATCGTCGCCCCTCTTCCCATCCGGCCGCCACCACCAATCCCCGTCCAACCGCCCCCACCACGTCTCGTCCTACCCAAGCCACGTCGTCTCGTCGTCCATCACGCTGTCGTGTCGTTCAACCATCTTCCTCCTCAAATAGTTAGTCTGAATCCTCACACCCCGCCCCCACTCCGGCGAATGCCCCACAACATGAGGGTCGCATCAAGTTCGTCCATGAGTCCACATCGGTTCTTGAGTCAGTGGCTCCCCGGCTAACGGATGCCAAAATCCTAAAACCCGCCATTGTCGATTTTGCTTTCTTTGTTAGGGCTCATCTCCCAATTCGGGAGATTTTCGATACGACGGGATGAACTACTTTTTGTGCCTATAACGCTAACTACAACCCCCATTGGTTCGAGTTTTCTATTACAATCTTGAAACAACGAACCATTTTGTCCTACGTTCATCCGTTGGTAGCCGATCCATTGAGATCACACCTGAAAATCTCGCTCAACGGCCTCAACTTCCATTGCACCCTCCTACCACTATGGTTGTCTACAAATTTCTCAGTTGGCTGTTTGATCACCTTGAAGTCCTTAATTCCTTCCTTCAGCCGAAAAGAACTTTAACTGTATATCCTACTAGTATAACGGATATCGACTTTAAACTCATACCCCACCTCCTCCATAAAGTCCTTCACAAAGTTATTCTTCCTCGAGGTTGGAGTAAGAACTATGTCACTCTCCTTGACATGTTTGTCCTTCGGCATCTACTTCGCGCAATTCCTCTCAGCCTGCCCCACATTATCATTGGTTATATGACGAGCACGTACAGCTCGGGTCGTCATCTTCCTTATGCACATATTATCACATCCTACTTGGAGTCCGCCCAAGTGGATCTCGCATTAGGAGGTCGTCCCCTCACTATCTATGACACCATCGACATGGCCACTCTGAAGGCCATGAAGTATCGCTACATGCGCGACAGGCAGCGGTGGACACGGGAAGATGCCATCCCGGACGGTCAATATTACGACGGCTATGAGTCTCCACTACGTACGGACCCTCCAGTTGCTCCTTTTGATGCGCCCGACTACTTGGAATATAGCTACAGTTTTGGCGATGCTGACAATGCTGACGATGAAGGCTTTACTGGAAATGATGACCATGATAGCGATGAAGAAGCACATCACGACTCTGCAGTTCCATCCCCGCAGCAGCAACACTATGAGACAACACTATGAGACAGCACAGCTAGGTTACCTGCACACCTATATGACTCAAACCTTCGCTTCCGTCGAGGCGAGTATCCAACATCAGAATGATCATTTTCGTCGCATCGAGGGTCAGTTGCTTCCAGCCTAACCCACGCATAGTGATCGTGCCTCCAGCTCTGCACGTCGACCATCGTCCTCGAGGAGGAGTGTTTAGACTTCTTATGGCTCAATAAGCATTAGGTTCTATTTGGTCATTTTTAGGTGTATAGAGATATTTAGGTGAGCACTAGGCTCCAAACTGTTAGACTTTGATGTTCCAAACATTTTCCTTTCGCTCATGTTTAAGCCACGACTATGCTCTCATTGCTTTATGCTATCTATATCATGATTTGTTTTTGCGTATCTCTGAGTTTATTCATGGCTATTGCTTGTTCATTGTGCTTCATCATATATGCACCTGTACCACTTCTAAATGGTGTTTCTTAATATGCATAACGTGAGGGGGAGCGTCTTTCTCTCATATTGACAATATTCCTCACTATTATGTTCTATTTACGGTAAAAGCTTGGCCCCACTTTTGATGTTATCAAACGGGGGAGAAAATGTGGTTGAACTTGAAAATGTTGATGTGTTTGAACTTGCATAAATGAAATGTATAATCTTGAATGCGATATACAATTAGATTATGTTTTACACTTTTAAAGTTCACATTATTTGTTATCATCAAAAAGGGAGAGATTGTTAGACTAAGTGGTTAGTCACTCTAACTCTAATTGGGATTTTGATGGAAACAAACAAAATGAAAATGTACTAGTTAATATCAAGTGTATTTCAGTTTTTGTTAAAGGATACAAAACAACACATCACGCGTATTCAAGCCATACAAGTTCAAGACTCAGCATTCATGAAAGAATGAAGACGAAAGATCGAACTACAATTTGTGATTTTTATGTAAGGTATTCGAATTCTTTCACGCAAGCCAAATGCATTAGTCCATGCATATCAAGTTTCTTAAAGTAATTTTCAAAAGTCATGAGGTAACTTGGAGTTTCAAAATGAAATTTTAACACATGACTAGGTTTATGAGTCCAAACAATGTGAGACTGTGTTAATGGTCATTTGCATATTGGAGATCATTGTTGAAGTTTTCGAAACAGAAAAACTTGTTTTTGAAAGGTTTTTGAAAAGAAAAACAGCAAATTTGCAAAAAAGTCCCTTGCACATTATGAAACTGTGATTTTTCGTTTCAGGATTTGTAAAAATATCCGGACCATCCAATTAGGCTTAATGACCCATAATAAACATGTATAACATGTTATATAAGGGTTGGTTGGGTCCCGGACGTGTTTAAGGGTCGCTAACATAAAGGGATAAAATATTTATTCTGAGCTCCCTGCAGTTAGCGCGCTAATGCTGCCATTAGCGCGCTAAGTGCAGAGTTAGTGTGCTAGGTCTCAGCATTAGCGCGCTAATTGCCTACCTGACAGCTTTTTTTAAAAAGCTGAAAAACGAACTTTAATTTGAATTCTTGATGAATTCTGGACCCTTGGATCCGTAGAACGGTCATAAACTGTCACAAATAGATACCTAAACACTATAAAACCACCAAGAACATGGTTTTCTCATAAAAAGGAACAAACACACTCAAGAGCTCAAAATACACAAAGAGAAGAACTTTAATTTTTGTGAAGGAGACAAAGAAAATTCTTGTTGATGTCCACTAACTCCAAAATCCAGCACTTTTGAGGCTTCCAAAGGAGTACAAGAATCTCTTCAAAGCTGATCTCCCTTGTCATATTCTTGGTTGTAAGAAAGTCCTTGTTCTAGCATCTTTATTTGTGCTTAATCTGCATAGTTTTGTGTGTTTAAATTAAAAATCAGTTTGTTGTGTGTTTGAACATCTTCATCTTGGGTTTTGCACTTAAACTTATTTTATCAAACCCTAAGATTGATTTTGAACAAAAGTTTTGTACTTAGACTTGATTTTTGTTAAACTGTTCTTCCTAGCTTTGAAATCGGTTTTGCACTAATATATTAGATTTTAAAAAGATTTCACACTTGGGATTTACAACAAAATCAGTGACATAGTTTGCATATTCCATTCATTTTCATACTTGCATGCATTAGAGTTGATAGGCTTTAGGAGGCTTGCTATTGTTTGAATTTGATACCACTTTATATTGTAAAGTTTACTCCATTATTTTCCAGCAAAATTGTTGTAATTGTGTGATTGTAAGACTTAGTGAAATTTAAGTCAAAGGGAAAGACCTAGTTGAGGCTAGGCACAAACTCTAGTTGCAACTAGATAGGAAGTCCTAATTGGAATTAGGCATTCTAGGCTTGTATGCTTAGGTTGTAACACTTATTTGGAATATAAGTGAGGGTTTAAAAATCCTAACCGGGGAGGTTAGGTAGTGGATGTAGATCATTAGATCGAACCACTATAAATCGTGTGTCACTTTCCATCTCTTATATCCCGTTCACTTGCATAGCATAGACATTCATTGTTATTTGTGCATAAAAATTTTAAAAAGGCAATAACATCTCGACACACCCAATTCACCCCCCTCTTGGGTGTGGTTTCAGAAATACCATCTAGTATTCACGTAGCCGAGTCACAATCCTGACATGTATAATATTAGTCAATTAAAAATTCGTTGTCATTACTGTCTCCCCTACTTACAAGATTTTCGTCCTCAAAATTTGCTCTAACTTGAGCGAATTAGGAGAAGCAACACTCGTTCGCACTCCTTCCAAACTACGACTTAGAGCAGTTTCGGACAACTTGGATCATTACTCGAACTGCGAACTCTTCAATAGTTACTTCAGACAGCGCATTCCTCATCGTTGAACTGTGGACCGATGCAAAGTCGCTTCAGACAGCTCAATAAGCTATGACCAACTGTGGACTCTCACGAGAGTCACTTCCAATAGCTCGACATCAGGTATTGAACTGTGAACTTGTACAAAGTCTCTTCGAACAACACAACATCTTAAATCTACTCCCTTTTCTCCACATCTACTAAACTGTGGTCTCTCTAGACCGCTCCCGTTTTCCAAAATGATAGGAATGCCACGACCTCATCGCAAACATCGTCCACTACCACAACACAAGTCAGGTAATTACAAAGTAAAGCGCTACGATCGCGACTCGCACGTTAAACCCGTAATGACCTCCCAACCTATTCGCGTTTCAACACAAGTTTCATTCATACCCAGGCAGTAAATATGTTCGACAAAGTTGTAACCGTGGCCACCATGTAAACTACGTGTCCATGTATCGTAAGATGAATCACAACCAGCCTGGTCCTGCTTTTCTTTAGGTGTACTCGTGGCTATTTTTGGCAACCCATTGTGCCCAAACTTACCATCACTTTTGGACTCTAGTCTAAGTTAGGTCTGTCTCATCCTAGACAACTCTGCTAAGTTTAAACGGTGCTACTCTAGCAAGTATTGACCCTAACTCTGTCACCTGACATCCAACATCACATTTAAACACCTAAAGCTTCAATTAATCAGTTCCATGCATGATGTATGATAACCAGGAAAATTATTTACCTCTGGTAGGATCACGAACCACTGCCAGGTTTTGTTCACTCGCCATGCGCACGTCCTCAATGGCCTGAGGCTGATCATCATCCTGTTGGTCCTCATATAAATCAAGACATCGGTTCTGAAAATGCCTGGGCTATCCGCACTGGTAACACACCTTCCGCCTTCGAGAACCACTATCATCGTTCGCATTTCCTATCTGTTTCCTGTCATATCCCTCTGATTGGTGCTCTAACAGTAACTCGGGTCGATCAGGCTCAATCTCCTCGTGGTGAATACTTAAGTAACTCTCCCAAGCCAAGCTTTGCTCATAAGTTCTCTACAACGTCCCTTGCTCGATCGTAACGATCGCACCTCTGATTTCGGGTAGTAGACCCTCAATAAAGTAATACACCCAGTCTACCTCCGTGCTAGCTGATCCTCCAGCATATGGTAATAACTACAGAAATCGTCCCATGTACTCCATGAAAGACTCATCCGCTGACTGTCTTAGGGAAGTGAACTCGTTTCTCTTGGCTCTCATCACGGTAGGAGGAAAGTACTTCATTTTAAACTGGGTCTTGAACTCTATCCAGTCCTTCGGCACACCTCTGGTACTAACAATCATAGTCCACCAGTCGTCAGTTTCTCCCATCAACATCGAGGAAGAAATAAAAGCTTTCATGTGCTCCTCAGTAGATATGATGTGGTGTATCTTCTCGTGACTCTTTAAGAACAATTCTGTCGCGATCACGTCAGTGCCTCCATAGAAAACAATAGGGTCGTGCCTCTTAAACTCTCACCACTGCCTGGCCTTAATAGTCGTCGTAGTGCCATACACTGTCAGTGTCGCTGGTGCAATCTTTGTCGATGCACGAGGTATAACTGCCATCACTGGTCCCATTGTAGTGGTGGTAGGAAGCAAAGTCATGGTCGTAACCCCTGGTGTGTACTCCTTCTGAGTAACGGTTACTCTAGCCGTAGATGGTACCGATGCAACAACAACTGACGCCCTCAATATCGCCAGAATCTCCACCAGCTGTCGCTCCTGAGCTGCAACTCTATGCGCCAAGGTTTGAAACTCCTCGATACTAACAGCTTGAGTACTCGACGTCCCGCTGTCGTCACTCGGACCCTGCTGATTCACCATCACTATCTGGTAACAAAAGTGCATTTCCGGATTAGTGGATAGCTACCAATACCATATAATACACACATAAAACATACTTATATCAATAAGTTTTTAGTTTCCATTTCCCCGACTCATCCTCACTCCCCAACTAGGATTTTAAGTCAGGATCATAGGGTTTTTCTACTCTAAGTTTAACCATTCCTAATTTTCCCGCTGTCTTAATAGTTTGTGTTTTAAATCAAGAGTCAGGTCGTTATAACCTTAGGCTCTGATACCAACTGTGACGGCCCTAAATTCCCCTTGCATTTGGGTACACCCGGCCTAACTCGTACAGGTCCCCAAGTCAGTACTCGGCGAACCTGGCGAGCCTAGTCAGCCTCAAATCATTCAATTATATAATTTATAAAAGAGTTATTGCAAGTTTTACGCAGCGGAAAGTAAATAAGCTAAACATAAGGGAAATAACTCAATCAAAGGGAAATGTAGGAATCTATAAGTGTGGAAAAGCCTGGGTATTCATGTACAATTCGATAAGCCAAGATACAAGATACCAATCTCATCAAAAATACCAAGATCTATAATCCAAAACATATGTATGAAATGATATACAAGTAAGCCAAACATAAAAAACTACAATAATGTCTTCCAAGTTCAGTCGCTAATCCTCACAAAAAATTGCCTAGGCAGGGCTCCTTGCCTCTACTACACTCTGCTCTATCTGTACCCACCGTCACAAACTAGACGGTGAGCAACTTGAGAAATCGAATGTAATGCCAGAAGAATATAACAGTAATTCCTGATATAACAAGTAAAACAGTCTAAATATCATGCGGTAATAGAAAGACAAAAATTTAAATAGATCAAGTGCATGATAAACAGACTAATAGATATCAATCGAAAGTCAAGTGTGTTTTAAGGAATCAAAAGAGGCCCATAAGTAGTCTAAATCATAGCATAATGGCGAAGACCTTGCGAGGTCTTCCCGGGCATCGACACAAACGAAGGCACAGCTATGATGGAAGGGACACAAGCCCACCCACCCAATACTCGGGGCCACACGGTCACTAAGGGTGGTCACACACTCCTGTACAAGGGTGCTTGCATTTTATCCCTCTAGTACAGGTCCTAGTGTTCTTGAGATGAAACACTTACTCCAAGAAACACACAACAAGGAATGGAATGGAATACCAATAATAGAGCATAACGAATCTGAATAAATGATAATGAATCACATGGCATTTTCTTACATGCTTACAAATCATACACAAGCTTTAAGGCAAGTGTACTTACCTGAACTAGCGCAACCCTGTACTACTCCGAGACTCTAACGCATTTCCCTCAGTTTCTTGACTATCTGATTAAGGTTTAAACCCCGAATGTTGATTTAGAGTTAGTACCTCGTCTTAGGGTGTTTCTCGTATGTTTAGTTTAAATACATTTAATTAAGGCGACTCAAACCATTGTGGATCAATCCATCTCTATAGTTAGTGCCCCTTTTACAAAACATAACTCTCTTTGGGCTCTTTTTGGGCCCATTTATCAAGTCTATACTCACCTAAGTAAGCTTTTTGTGTGGACACTTATTGGGCCTAGATATATAGGCTCATTCTTACATTTTATGCGTTTGTTTTGGGCTTTAAGTTGTACCTATTGTATTGAATCCTTATTGGGCTATACACAACCCATGTACACACCATTTGTGATTTGTTATGGACCCTTATTAAAATGTGTGTATTGGGCCCTTATTGGGCCTTAACACAAGCCCATAATCATTTTAAAACAGTTTCCATACCTATCATCCTTTTTATTTATTCACAAACATACAATAATACACATTATGGTCACACACCCCATATTTGATACGCCCCACACTTGGTATACGCCACTGTTATGTGCACACAACACCCCACTATTGTGTGCACCCCATTGTTGTACAAACCCCATACACATACATGCACTAAAGATATCACACACTAAATACACCCAAACTACCCATACACACACTAGTTGATTCTCACAATGCACACACACTCAGTGAGATGCACACACACACCAAACCGTCACACATTCACACACCAAATTGTCTACACACAACACTCATAAAACTATCTACACACAACACTCACAAAACAGTCACACATGGGGTCACCTCCGGCCAGCAGAGTCGCCGGAGGATGACATCTGGTCAACCACGACCGGCACCAGTGCCGATCATCCAAACTGTGGCACCAAACTCACACAATAGTCCCAAAAATATGAAAACAGTGAGCAAAAAAAATGAGAGAGGGACAGTCGAGGACGACTCACCTTGGTGTCTCCGGTGGGTGACCAAGATTCCAGCGTCATGAGGGTAAGTGTAACGGCCCAAATTATCCACGACCCAACTTATGGGTATTTTGGTAATTTCATGATAAAAATATGTTGGGTGTTTGATGTGGAAATATAATTCTAAACTTGTCAAATTAAATATGAGTTAAGGAGTAAGTAAAGTCTTATTTTAAATAATAAAGCCCAATTGAGATTATGACCCAAAAGGGCATTTTAGACAAATTGTAAATAGTCACAACCCTAATCCCTAACCCTAATGCTATTTAAGCAAATCAAAGAAAACACTAGCCCCAATTTTATAAAACACCCACATGGAGAGGAGGAGAACAAGAGGAGAGTTCAAGCTCAAAAGATGTACAACCTCACTTCCCTCCTTGATTTCTTTATTATTTATTAAAGATTTGGAGATCAAAGGGTTGATGGCGTCGACGTCGGCAAGAAAGCGAGGAAAATAGAAAAGAAAATAAGAAAGAAAAGATTTGATCTATGTTAGAATGAGATTTTGGAAAGGATTTTGAGTCAAAGACTCCATTGAAGGCATGATGAGATTCTAATACTCTCTAGATTTATTGTCTTGGTGTTGGTATTGGTAATAAGAGTTGATGATTTTCAAAGTTTGTTCAATATTTCTTAGATCTAGTCTTGAAATGGGTTATAGAAATTTTTAAACCTTATGATAACGAGTATTATGGATGAATCAATCTTGTTTACCATGGTTTGACGGTACATGAAAGGGTTTTACTATGATCTAGTCTTGAAATGGGTTATAGAAATTTTTGTGCTTTATGATAACGAGTATTATGGATGAATTAATTTTGTTTTCCATAGTTTGACGGTACATGAAAGGGTTTTACCATGATTTTAGCAAATTGATCGCGGTTGAAGTTTATTGATATGAATTTGGCATTTAAGGTTGAGTTGAGATTTAAAAAGGGACTTTGAATCTTTTCTTTGGGAAATAAACTTATTCGATAAATTTATGGACTCTAACTGAATATTTTCATTTGAGAATTTAAAGTCTAAATTGAGTCTTGTATGGTGATTTGGATCTTTTTAATTATAATTAATCGAATGTCTTCGATTTATTTTGGAAAAACCAAGTCTTAGCGGATTTTTCTTATTTTACATCACCGCATTCCTATTTTACTCGAATCATTGATTCTAATTTTAAGTGTCGATTTTAAAGTCATTAATGACCTTTAGCGAAGTCAGCTTTAAAATAGGGTGAATCTTTAAGGTCTAGACAATTAATGTTAAACTTGTATGATTATAGATACATAAAGTAATTATTCTTTCAAATTGTCTAGATTCGCGAGACGGTTCACATCGAGCCCAAACGCGAGAGGATCGAGACTAGGATTTGCGGTGAGTGCAGGTAAGTGGGGAGCTTGCTCAATTATCAAATATGGCATGATTATTAGTTATGTTTAGGATTTATAATTTGAATTAAAGACTTGGGATTTATGGGTTGCGTCGTGGTATTGGCTCGAACCTACGTATCTATGGAATGTGAATGCACTGTTATCCATGGCCCCATAATGTGTGGAGTTCCACCGAAGGTCTTATTAGCAAGTGAATCTTAAAGAATACCTCAGAATGTTGTGGTACCATCGAGGGTCGTTAACACCCCAGGATGTGTGGAGTTTACCACTGAGGGCTTTACTTGACTAATTGAATTCATAAGTATGTCATGTAGGGACATGAGGTTGAGTTACCTTCTCTTGTACTCTTGAGACATAGGGATGTGCATCGGTGATGGCTTGGACGAACCTACTGTTGATTTGATGGGACAAACGAGAGGGCACATAAGGCCTGTGTGCTAGCTGGTTGTTTCCATCACTTTGAGAGTAGGAGAATCGGTCACCGGATTCTTGCTAATATCTAGTATGCATTGAATGGAACATCGACTTATCGTATTATTATATTTTATAGTACATAATCTCGCGAAACCCCCTCATTTGTATGAAAGTTTGAAATTATGAAATGATTTGTCAATCTCTTTAATGTTATTCATCATTATTGTTGTTACAATTTGTGACTTACGAATCTTATGTCTATGAAAGTACTTGATGGTTCATTATAAGTCTATTTTTATGAAATCCTGCTACCATGCTACTATTTAATGAATCCTTGTTTGTTTTCAAATACATGCTAAACTTTGCATGCTTATTAGGTATTACTTGCATATTTGATGGTTGAGCGGGTTTTCCGCATTACCGAGCTCCGTTGGTTCTTTTAGCTCACCCCACTTACATCTCAGGTAGCCACGACAGCGTTAGGTTGAGGCAAGGGAGAGATGAGCTTGAAGTCTTCATTTGATGTGAGCCTTGAGTTGATATATATCATGTATATTCGATATTGAAACTATTAAACTTGGGTTGTAATTAAAATAAGTCTTTAGGTAGTTTGAAACCTACTTACCTTTAGTTGATCCACTTGGGAGTTTTAATAGTTTAACTCAATACGAACTCATTTATAGTTTCATAGATATTCTTGTGAACTTAAATCTATTGGCTTAAGGATATCTCTTTGTATTTATTCTGCAATTATTATCCTTTGTTTAGCCAATGTACTTTTCGCAGGTTTATTTGTTTAGGCGTGCCAGACCATTATTTGGGCCTAGTTCAGGTATCGGGTCTAAGTGGCGGTCTGAGCCGGGCGACCCGACCCTAGGTCGGGGGCGGGTCGTCACAGTTGGTATCCGAGCATAGGGATTAGAACCTAGAGAAACGTTAGGTTAGAGAAACCTAAGATGTAGGGCCTTTAAGTTTAAAGGTCAAGTTAAGTCGAACAAATCAGGGGTATGGGACATTGGTTCAAAGTCGACTTAACACGCAATAATGATAAATCCTAGGATGGGATGGGATAAAAGAAATTTAAAAAAGACTTAATGTGATGATTATTTGCTACTTTGTATATATAAATATATCGTTAGATATATAGGTAAATGTCTTTCCTTAAGACGTGAAACATTGGTTCCACGAGTTGGGAATGACAATTAACGACACAAGAAAATCGAAGGGAAGTTCGTAGAAGGTTCCACATGCGCTGCAGTGAAGTCTACAATGCTTTGCTGCAAGAATGGTTCTGATAGAACGACTAAACTTAGAGTGAAAATTGTATGGCGAGATGTGCCTATACTTAACGATAGAGTGGCAAATAAAGACTTAAGCATGTATTGATAGACTTAAAAGGACAATGAGATGCCATGCTAAATACAAAAGATAGAATTGTGACGTGGTCACATTTCAGAGAAGTAACTTTGACGCCGAAAACTCTATTAGGATAATTAAAATTAATGATATCTTGTTGAAAACGGAAGTTAACAATCCTAGTAAAGATGCAAATGAATCTTTGGTTTCAAACAATGATAAGCAAGTTAGTCTGGCCAGGAGGCTGAACTTAATTCAAGATATAGACGTCAAGTATACTCTAAAAACCTCTAATGCTCGATTAAGAGTGTGAATCATTGGTCTATAAATTCAATTCGAAGGTTATTACTATAGATCCAATTATGCTGTTTTAGGTGATCTATTTTTATCGAAAAATGATTTTTTGACTATATTGGACCATGATTTTGTATTATTTTCGAGCTGATGTTTATCGTACTTTATTGAAGTTTTCATGGAAGGATTTAATGTCTTTACAAAATTTTGAAAAGGCAAACAAGTACAAAAGATAAAGCGAATAGACTCATACATATTTCGAGAATTTGACGTTGTAATTTTAATCTTTACATAAAGAGTTTTACTGAATTTCAAAGTTTTGACTTGATGAAAAAATGCAAAGCATCGTTTGGATTTATGTTACCATTTTGTAGTGTTGGAATACAAATTTTCTCGTGGTCGTGATTTATATTTTGAAAGTATATTGGCCAAATCATTTCGAAAGAGGTATTACAATTCGCTTGAAATGGGAGAAAGCTTTTATATGATTCCATAAAAATAAGCTAGACTTAGCTTCAAAAATCGAAACTTAATATTTTGAAATGGACCTTCATTTGGATTTAACTTTTCGATTGATTGAATTATGACATTCAAGTTTCGATCGAACCTGTGTAAAAGAAAAATAAAGCTAAGCTAGTTATCGATAGGTTGAATACTAAATATGAGGACCCAAATTGAGAGTTAGCTCGAAGCGTAAGTGCATAATGTACGAGATGGCAAATGAGAAATTAAAGAATACATTGAAAACTACTCAATAAGAAAATCTAGTGAATACAAAATGTCAAATTAGTACACTCAAAGATGGGCGAGTTACTAAAATTGAGAATCCAAAGTCAAAGAATATTTCGGTGAAATAGCCATGTATGAAGATCGTGTTGCCAAGTAGAAAATTTGTAGAGGTTGTAAAGACTCAAGATCTGAGGTTAAAATGATATAAATCAAAAGTAACCACTGCAACAAAGAAATTATTCTAACATAATTAGAAGAGAGTTGATTCATAAAGTTGGGGATACCAGGAATTGATAAATTGTGTTCGACATGAATGGAGAGTATGCAATAGCAGTACCATGACTGAATAATTAAAGGAAGCCCCAAACTAAACGGTATATATGAGTCATATTAGTAGGTTTTAAAGAATGTATGACGCAGTTAATGATATTATAATGAACTCGATGATAAGTGAATCATTAAAATCGGGGGTACACTAATGAAAAGAATATTTCTGATATGATTTGTCGTGTGGATTCATAACTTTTGATTCAAAATGAAACCTAACCAGATTGGTAGGGAATAGTTGAATGAAAAAAATGAAGTTGAAGAGTAATTGAGGCAAAGGATTATTACATAACTTTAGTCAATAATGACTTGGTTCTTAAAATTGGGGATCCTAGAATAGGATCGACCCATGGAAAAACGAATAAGTAATTTGGTGATGAGAAGAATTGTGAACTCGAGACAATATGTATTGCAATAGTACCATATTCAAGAATCATTGAATTTGGAGAAAATGAAGAACACTATGAATGGTTTTGTGCAAAGTATAAGCAATGAATCATAACCTAAACAGTGCAAGATAATTCTTGAAATTGGTGTAAATATGAGTTTGAGTACACTTGAATTAAAGCTTTAGTATCAAGTCGTACAAGATAAACTTATATGAGTTTTATATACAAGGATATGTACTTTATGGTTGGAGTATCCAACAAAACGTATATGCAGTGCGACAATAGTAATGCACGAGTGTAATAAATTGAAATACAAGTTTGAATTATGAACTTGAAATAACTGAATTGTATTAAGAGATGAGTCCTTAATGACAATGACAGGAGTATGAGTTTTATGCTTTTAAAGAAACGACGTGAATGTCAGGTTCGAAACATGAAAGCTAAATCACCTTCGTTTCTCAGAGAGTGAGGTACTAAACACATTATAAGAGCTAAGAGTTAGTACAGAAAGATGAGAAAGAACTATTGTATACCAAAAACCATGACTAAGTCAACAATGTTTAAAATAGTCACCCAGGATCGTGAGAATTGATCAGTGCTAGGACGCAATACGATAGATCTCCTGAAAATCGAGATATAGTGATAAGAGATCTTGGTATGAAATAAAAAAAATAGTGATGCAATGGAGCACATTCAAATGAATGCCGAAACCTACTTAGAAATAATGACGATTTTAAAAATATTCCACAAGATTTTAAAGGTGGAAGCTTGTTTACGTCAATTAACAGTTAAGTTTGACAGAGGAGCTACAAAGTGGATCATTAGTCAAAAGTTGACTTGAAATATGAACCTACAAGAATAAATGTTGATAAACATGTGATGCCAATAATATTAAGGTATTATTCTAGAAAGGAATACTAAGTCTACCCATTTGTAGCCTTCACAGATAAGCCACAAAGACATGATGAGTCGTTCAATGATATGCGTAACCGAGATGTTGATAGAGATGATGTGCTAGTGCTCATGTTCCTTGTTTCCCTACTACCAGTTGGTGGTATAGTTTCAATGCCAGATAGGCAGAGATGTTCGTTGACACAGATATGCACCAAATCATAACTCAGTATGGTTCTACCTCTCCGTAAGTTGAGCGACTTGAGTGTATATTACGACTTCGGTGAAGATTATAAGGGACTACCTTAAGAACATGTGACGACTGAAGAACTTGGCAATTGGCTGAGTGTAATGATTTTATTGATGACCTACATGAGGTGGGCTTTATGAATTTTAGTTTGCATGATGAAAATAAAAAAAATGAGATATATTAAAGTCAGGGGTAAAACTTTATTTCATGTGAGGAAACGAGCAAAGCATGCAGATAAAGATGGCTTCAGTTAAACAATGAGTCGAAAAGAATCCTTATGGACAGACACTAAAGTACGTTATACTTTACTTTTACTTTCGAGGACGAAAGTTTTTAAAATTGGGGATATTGTAATGACCCAAATTCTCCACGACCCAACTTATGGGTATTTTGGTAATTTCATGATAAAAATATGTTGGGTGTTTGATGTGGAAATACAATTCTAAACTTGTCAAATTAAATATGAGTTAAGGAGTAAGTAAAGTTTTATTTTAAATAATAAAGCCCAATTGAGATTATGACCCAAAAGGGCATTTTAGACAAATTGTAAATAGTCACAACCCTAATCCCTAACCTTAATGCTATTTAAGCAAATCAAAGAAAACCCTAGCCCCAATTTTATAAAACACCCACATGGAGAGGAAGAGAACAAGAGGAGAGTTCAAGCTCAAGAGATGTACAACCTCACTTCCCTCCTTGATTTCTTTATTATTTATTGTCAACGGCGTTGACGTCGACAAGAACGCGAGGAAAATAGAAAAGAAAATAAGAAAGAAAATATTTGATCTATGTTAGAATGAAATTTTAGAAAGGATTTTGAGTCAAAGACACCATTGAAGGCATGGTGAGATTCTAATGCTCTCTAAATTTATTGTCTTGGTGTTGGTATTGGTAATAAGAGTTGATGATTTTCAAAGTTTGTTCAATATTTCTTAAATCTAGTCTTGAAATGGGTTATAGAAATTTTTAAACCTTATGATAATGAGTATTATGGATGAATCAATCTTGTTTACCATGGTTTGATGGTACATGAAAGGGTTTTACCATGATCTAGTCTTGAAATGGATTATAGAAATTTTCAAGCTTTATGATAACGAGTATTATGGATGAATTAATTTTGTTTTCCATAGTTTGACGGTACATGAAAGGATTTTACCATGATTTTAGCAAATTGATCGCGGTTGAAGTTTATTGATATGGATTTGGCATTTAAGGTTGAGTTGAGATTTAAAAAGGGACTTTGAATCTTTTCTTTGGGAAATAAACTTATTCGATAAATTTATGGACTTTGACTGAATATTGTCATTTGAGAATTTAAAGTCTAAATTGAGTCTTGTATGATGATTTGGATCTTTTTAATTATAATTAATCGAATGTCTTCGATTTATGTTGGAAAAACTAAGTCTTAGCAGATTTTCCTTGTTTTACATCACCGCATTCCTATTTTACTCGAATCATTGATTCTAATTTGAAGTGTCAATTTTAAAGTCGTGAATGACCTTTAGCGAAGTCAGCTATAAAATAGGGTGAATCTCTAAGGTCTAGACAATTATTGTTAAACTTGTATGGTTGTAGATACATAAAGTAATTATTCTTTCAAATTGTCTAGATTCGCGAGACGGTTCACATCGAGCCCAAACGCGAGAGGATCGAGATTAGGATTTGCGGCGAGTGCAGCTAAGTGGGGAGCTTGCTCAATTATCAAATATGGCATGATTATTAGTTATGTTTAGGATTCATAATTTCAATTAAAGACTTGGGGTTTATGGGATGCATCGTGGTATTGGCTCGAACCTACGTATCTATGGAATGTGAATGCACTATTATCCATGGCCCCAGAATATGTGGAGTTCCACCGAGGGTCTTATTAGCAAGTGAATCTTAAAGAATACCTCAGAATGTTGTGGTACCACCGAGGGTCGTTAACACCCCAGGATGTGTGGAGTTTACCACCGAGGGCTTTACTTGACTAATTGAATTAATAAGTATGTCACGTAGGGACATGAGTTGGAGTTACCTTCTCTTGTACTCTTGAGACATATGGATGTGCATTGGTGATGGCTTGGACGAACCTACTGTTGATTTAATGGGACAAACGAGAGGACACATAAGGCCTGTGTGCTAGCTGGTTGTTTCCATCACTTTGAGAATTGGAGAATCGGTCACCGGATTCTTGTCAATATCTAGTATGCATTGAATGGAACATCGACTTATCGTATTATTATATTTTATAGTGCATAATCTCGCGAAACCCCCTCATTTGTATGAATGTTTGAAATTATGAAATGATTTGTCAATCTCTTTAATGTTATTCATGATTATTGTTGTTACAATTTGTGACTTACGAATCTTATGTCCATGAAAGTACTTGATGGTTCATTATAAGTCTATTTTTTTTATGAAATCCTACTACCATGCTACTATTTAATGAATCCTTGTTTGTTTTCAAATACATGCTAGACTTTGCATGCTTATTAGGTATTACTTGCATATTTGATGGTTGAGCTGGTTTTCTGCATTACCGAGCTCCGTTGGTTCTTTTAGCTCACCCCACTTACATCTCAGGTAGCCACGACAGCGCTAGGTTGAGGCAAGGGAGAGATGAGCTTGAAGTCTTCATTTGATGTGAGCCTTGAGTTGATATATATCATGTATATTCGATTTTGAAACTATTAAACTTGGGTTGTAATTAAAATAAGTCTTTAGGTAGTTTGAAGCCTACTTACCTTTAGTTGATCCACTTGGGAGTTTTAATAGTTTAACTCAATACGAACCCATTTATAGTTTCATAGATATTCTTGTGAACTTAAATCTATTGGCTTAAGGATATCTCTTTGTATTTATTCTGCAATTATTATCCTTTGTTTAGCCAATGTACTTTCCGCAGGTTTATTTGTTTAGGCGTGCCAGACCATTATTTGGGCCTGGTTCAGGTATCGGGTTCAAGTGGCGGTCTGGTCCAAGCGACCCGACCCTAGGTCGGGGGCGGGTCGTCACAGTAAGGGTGGTTGCCGGTCCAGGGAGGATGAGCCACTGCCAAGGTGTGGAGGACGAGAAGAATGAGAGTGAGTGAGAGAGAGTGAACTGCTGAGAGAGAAAGAGTGAAAGAGTGAGGAGGAGCTCACCTAAGCATCTCTGGTGGGTGGTGGAGAGGTCAGCTCCGTGGTGGGTGGCGGTGGTGACGGTCCAGTCGAGAGTGAGAGGGAGATAGAGCTTGCACAGCCGAGAGCTAGGGACCGTGAGGTGAGAGATAACGAAAGGAGTGTCTCACCTTGTCTACGGCGGTTCTCCAGTCTCGCTGGCCACATCGAAGTCGACGTCTCCGGTGGGACGTGGTGGCAGTGGCGAGAGGAGGGAGGAGCTGAATAGTGGCAGCTGTTGAGTTGGGAAGATGATGAATAGTGTGTATTAGGGTTTTCTTTCTTTTTGTTTATATATGTGTACTAAGTGTAAAATGACTCTTTTGCCCTTAAGTCAACACTTGTTTATTTCTTGGACAGGTGACCTTATGAGTCTTTTACTTCATCATCCTGACTTAACACACATACACATCTCAAGGCTAATCCCATGGCTCTCCTCATCATGCTATGTCACTTTAACAATTTTTATCCTATAGCCCGTATGTTGTGAAAGTATCCAACTTCCACGTTGATATTATGTCTCTTCTGTCAGTATTATTTCATAATTTGGTTCGTCGCGCCCGTTTTCTCGCCATATCCCATCAGCTAATTATTTAAATTATTAGAAAATTCATTTATTGGGTTTTTTATCCCTTGTTTAATTAGGCAAAATCTCACTCAACTAAAAATCGCCCGAACGGCTTGAGACCCATAAAATACTAAAATACATATACACAAAGTCAAAGAATTATAAAATTACCTTAGTGTCGACTACCAAATTTTATAAAATTACCTTAGTGTCGACTACCAAATTTCGAAATACCATCCAGTATTCACGTAGCCAGGTCACAATCCTAATACGTGTAACACAAGTCAGTTAAAAATTCGGGGTCGTTATAGTAGATTTATATCGTTGTTGCCTTATGCTGAAGGATCTGCAGACACCGAGACTGATTGAGTTCACTAAAGGTTTACTACCTGCGATTGGAGGTTTTATAGTCACTACACAGCCGGAGACCTTGCAGATTGCATATGAGGGGAGTTTAATATGGGAGGGTTACCTGCTTACTCATCAAGAGAAGGCCAGACCGTCCAGATTAGAGTTTCGATCGGAGGAGCACTATCAGGGCAAGAAGAAGAAGAACAGGTGGAATTTTCGTGACCGTAGGGCTCAGAGTGTAGGGTCCGTTGCACAGTTGACTACTCATTCAACACAAACCATTCCGCCAGTACCGAGTTTTGCTAGTCATCCACCGCAGCCTAGTCGATCAGGACAGCAGTCGCAGAGGCAGACTACTGAGAGTAGGGGTACTGATCGAGGAGACAAGCAAAGGAAGGCACAGAGGTCTGGTCAGACTTAAACTTAGAGTTCTGCACAGGGACGAGGTTAGAGCCAAACTCAGGGATCGCAGGATACCCGCACATGTTTCAAGTGCGGAAAGGTTGGCCACAGTCAAAGGGAGTGCCCTCAACCATCGACAACACCGCCACAACATCACCAGCGCTACAGGGAGCATGTTTAGGCAGTTGTTGAGCCAGACCAGGGGACGTCACGAAACCTTGTCGAGGGTATGGTTTCTATTTGTGGTAGTTTCATGCATACCATGTTTGATTTCGATTCCACTGTTTCATTTATTGCTGGTCGCATGGTAGATAAGCTAGGTTTGAAACCTGTAAGGCTTAGTAAACCCCTCATCCTTAGCACTGTTGCTGGGGATAAGATTTATCCGAATTGATTGTGTTTTGATATTCTGGTAGAGATAGGGGGTTACGAGTTACCAGTAGATATGAGAGTACTCGAGTTCTTGGAGTTCGATGCCTTGCTTGGCATGGACTGGTTAGGATCGTTTCACGCTCACATCAGTTGTTATGAGAAGAAGATCACAATTCTATTAGTAGATGGTTCAGAGATCAACATTCAGGGCACAACATCGCTACTTCCTATTACTAGAGGTAGGGAAGCCATGAGTGGTGAGATTGAGACAGTTGCGAGCATCATGAGCACTGGGGCGAAACAAGAGATTAGTATTACTGAGGTACCAATCGTGTGCGACTTCACAAATGTGTTTCCAGAGGATTTACCAGGATTACCACCGTCGAGGGAGATCGACTTTATCATTGACCTTGTCCTAGGGACTAAGCCGATCTCGGTACCACCATACCTTATGGCACCTCGAGAGCTTGAGGAGTTAGCTAGATGAGTTGTTAGAACTGGGCTTCATCAGTCCAAGTATGTCGCCATGGGGAGCGCCAGTGTTGTTTGTGAAGAAGAAAGATGGCAGTTTGAGGCTATGTATAGATTATCGCCAGCTAAACCGAGTTACAGTAAAGAACAAATACCCGTTGTTGCGCATTGACGATTTGTTTGATCAGTTGACTGGAGCACAATGGTTCTCGAAAATAAATCTGAGATCAGGCTATCACTAGCTCAGGATTAGGGCTGAAGATTGAGAAAATATGACGTTCAACATGAGATACGGTTACTTTCAGTTTACAGTCATGCCATTCGGTTTGACTAATGCGCCAGCAATGTGCATGAATCTCATGCATCGTGTGACGAGGGAAATCTTGATCGGTTCGTGATTGTATTCATTGATGATATCCTCATTTATTCTAGGACTCGTGAGGAGCACAAGGGGCATCTACAAGCAGTGTTACAGACTCTGAGGGATCACCTACTATTTGCTAAGTTCAGCAATTGCGAGTTTTGGCTGTCAGAAGTGAGATTTCTTGGGCATGTAGTTGGAGCTACCGGTATTTAGTAAATAAAACGGATAAACCTAGAGTTGGTTTTGATAATTGATATATCCTAACCACCATAATCTCTTAGGAAGCCCTAAGAGATCACAGGATAATAAATCACGTACAAGGTGATTTAGAAAAATAAGACTTTTGGCATTTTTGTGTGCTGTTAAGAAAAAAGTTCTCGAGAAGTGTCTTCCAAACTTTTGGGCTGTGGAAAAGACCGAAGTTCTACACAAATGAAATAGGTAAAAGGTATGCTTCTGCCAATACTCTTTTGATTCCTATATATTTGGTCCAAAACCTTAAGTACAAAATATGATACTTCTTTTAATATAAGCTTGAGTACGATGAGCATTGATCCCCGCCATATTGAAAGGTAATTTTGTTCCATTTGCAAACTAACGAGCTAGGAGCAATTGCAAGCTTTGTGACAGCTGTGTGGATAAATCTAACATTCATAGCAGACCTATAGAACATGTCTAAGTGGATCACAATGAACTCATAAAACTTATTAAATGTGCCTAGTGGGCCCGACATGCCTACACAATACTATAGGATCCAATGGACCTGAATTATTTACCAAGATTCATAATGGCGGACTTAGACTAAATACTAACTTTCTCCTTACACCTTATAGCCCCATATATACAGCCATTTAGCCCCCCAAGAAAAGAACACTTGGCCCCCATTCAGCTTCAATACTTACCCTATTTACCCCTCTTATATATATATATATATTTAATTAGATAAATCTCAAACCCTAAATCTTTTTTTTCTCTTTCGATTTCCTTTGTAATTCCTTCGTGAACCACCGCCGATCTTCTATTTGATCGGCAGTGGTTTCAAAAAAAGTGTTTACTACATGCATTTTCTTCAATAAAAACAGATTTATTCAGATCTTAGAGTTTCAATCCTAATAAATTTTTCAGATTCATCATTGGCGTCATCACTTGCTCTCCCCATGTGTGCATATATCATCATTCAAGTTCATCTCCGCTTTTACTGCTTGTGTTTGAATCTCTGCTTACAGTTGTTGGTTTCATAGTTTATTAGGTTATCCTTTTCAATAAGTATTTATCTTTCAATGTTGGAGGTTTTTGTTTGTCTTCCCTTGTTGGAAGTTTTATTTCTCGTTTTTGACGCGGCAGAGATCTTCTAAATTGATTATTCGACAACGTACAGATGATGCAGGTCTTGAGATGAAGTTCACTAAAACATCTTGGAAGTTCGTAAAAGGTGTCATGGTATTAGCACATTGTCAGAGAGATGGTACTCTCTACAGAGTTCTCAATGAAAACTCCATGAATATAGCCTCCTCTGAGGTCAGTGCAAAGGTGTGGCATCAACGCCTCAGGCATATGAGTGAGAAGGGAATGAAGGTAATGGTGTCAAAAGGGAAGTTAGATGGACTATCATGTGTTTATTTGTCTCTATGTGAAGGTTGTGTGGTTGGAGAACAAAAAGTTATAAGTTTTTCTAAAAAAGGCAGAACTCCCAAAACTGAAAAGCTAGAACTTTTGCACACGGATGTTTGGGGTCCTTCACAGATATCCTCCCTTAATGGCTCTCATAATTACATTATTTTCATTGATGATTCGACTAGAAAGCTCTGGATTTACTTTATGAAAAATAAGTTTCAAGTGTTTGAAATTTTCAAAAAGTGGCAATGTCTAGTGGAGAACCAGACAGGTCTAAAAAGCTGAAGTGCTTGACATCAGATAATGGTGGAGAGTACTATAATAAGGACTTTGATGAGTATTGTGCTATGTATGGCATCAGAAGAGAAAGACAGTACCAAGGACACCACAACAGAATGGCATTGCTGAGCGTATGAACCGAACCATTATAGAACGTGCTAGGAGCATGTTGTTGAGTCTTTGGGCTACCAAGCGATTTTAAGGTGAAATTTGTGAATACTGCTGGTTATCTGATCAATAGAGGACCATCTACCGCAATTGATTGCAGACGGCCTGAGGAGGAATGGACAAAAAAGAAAGTAAAACTTTCACACTTAAGAACCTTTGGTTGTGTTTCCTATGTCCATATCAATGCTGAAAATAGGTCAAAGCTGGATGCAAAGTCCAAAATGTGTATCTTGCTGGGATATGGAGTTGATAGTTTTGGTTATAGGGTATGGGATCCTGAGAGTAAAAAGGTGATCAGAAGTAAAGATGTCATATTCAATGAGGATGTGTTGTATAAGGATAGGATCAAGAAGAAAGAGGAACCTAAAAGATCAAAGTATCTTGAACTTGATGAAATCCCTCCCTATGATCCTGATCAGAGTGTTACTGAACACATTGATGAACATGAAGTTCAGGAGGAGCCAATGACACCACCCATTGTACTTCGACGTGAAAGACGAACCATTAATGATCCAGATTATTACTCTCCATCCATACACTATTTGTTGCTCACAGATGGTGGTGAACCCAATTACTATGAGGAAGCAATGCAAGTCGAGAATAAGGAAGAATGGAAGAAAGCCATGGATGACGAAATGAAGTCTCTCTACACAAATCAGACTTGGGATTTGGTCAAGCTTCCGACTGGAAAGAAGGCGATTCAGAACAAATGGGTGTACAGACTGGAACAGGAGCAATATGGTTCCCAGACGTACAAGGCCAGATTGGTAGTAAAAGGTTTCCAACAAAAGGCAGGTATTGATTTTACTGAGATTTTTTCTCCTGTGGTCAAGATGACTAGAATTAGAATTGTTCTAAGCATTGTTGTTGCAGAGGATCTACATTTAGATCAATTGGATGTAAAAACTGCCCTTCTTCATGGTGACTTGGAGGAAAATATATACATGCAAAGCAACCACAGGGATAAGTAGAGGCTGGTAAGGAGCATCTAGTGTGTAAGTTGCACAAAAGCCTTTATGGTCTGAAACAAGCCCCAGACAATGGTATTTCAAGTTTGACAAGTTCATGATAACAATTGGGTACATGTGCTGTCATGCAGATCACTGCTGTTATTTCAAGAAATTTGACAATTCATATGTTATTTTGCTCCTATATGTCGATGATATGCTCATTGCAGGTACCAACATTGAAAAGATTAAAAATTTGAAAGAGCAAATGGCGAAAGAATTTTCAATGAAAGACTTAGGTGCTGCGAAAAAAATTTTGGGGCTGAAGATCGAAAGAAATAGAAAGAACAAGTTACTAAAACTTTTCCAAAGGGAGTACATATCGAAGGTGCTCAAGAGGTTCAACATGGATTGTGCAAAACCGGTGAGCACACCTTTAGCTGGGCATTTCAAAAACCTTTCGAAACAACATAGTCCCAAAAAAGAAGAAGAACAAAAGAATATGGAGAACATCCCGTATGTATCGGCAGTGTGTAGCCTTATGTATGCCATGGTTTGTACAAGACCCGACATTTCTCATGCAGTGGGAATTGTGAGTAGGTACATGTCTAATCTAGGTTCTTATCATTGGAATGCAGTAAAATGGATTTTATGGTACCTTGCAGGAACAAAAGATGTGGCACTATGCTATACAAGTGCAAAAATACAGCTGTGTGGCTTTGTTGATTCAGACATGGCTGATGACATTGATGTTAGGAAAAGTACTACAGGTTATGTGTTTATTCTTGGAACTGCAGCAATCTCCTGGGTATCAAGGTTACAAAAGATTGTTGCATTATCTACTACTGAGGCTGAATATGTTGCAGCCGTTGAAGCGTGTAAGGAGATGACTTGGTTATAGAGCTAGTTGAGTGAACTGGATCATAAGCAAGCGGATTGTCGACTACTAAGCGACAGTCAGAGCGCAATTTATCTGGCAAAGAATTTTGCATTTCACTCAAGGACAAAGCATATCGATGTAAGGTATCATTTCATACAGCTATGCTTGAAGAAGGATCTTTCAAATTGGAGAAAGTACACACCAACAAAAATCCTGCAGATATGCTCACCAAGTCAGTCCCTAAAGAGAAACTGAAGTTTTGCATAGCTTCTCTTTGCCTTGCTAATTGAAGACGACAAAGCATCCGCCGCCTAAAGACATTACATGAGAAGGAGATACTACTATACTAGAAAATAATTTTTAGAATCAGCCCCAAGTGGGAGATATGTTAGGTATAGGGGCCTGATTAGTTTACTATTGAATTCTAATATGGATTTGCTATTGTACTCTAATACGGATATACTTTCTCTATAAGTATATATATCTCTTCTAATGTAAAAAGTGTGAGTAGTGAAAATCGTGAATAAGATTGTGTTGACGACTGTGGGTTTTCTTCCCTTAAAGGATTTCCCACATATAAAATTCCTGGTGATTTATTCTCTTTCTGTTTTTTCTTGCTTTACTATTGTCATTGCTCTCTGTCAAAATCTTAACATCTCCCGAACAGGACATACATGGTCTTAATCTTCGTCATTCTCCACTTCCTGGAAAAAAATCACCCTCAAATTTTCGTACATTCGCGCGACTTGTAATTTGGGGCAAATTTATCTTCACAACTAATCTTGCCTAACTCAATACTACTTGATAAAAAAAGTATTTGGGGAACAACATCTTGAATGTTTTCAAAAAACACTTCACCATGAGAGTCTTGAAAAGCGTCCCTACTAACTCTTCATCCATGTCATCAGTTACTGAACAAAAGTGTTTGATCGCCGCGAACTGCACTTTTGTCTCCACAACTTTTTCAACTAGGTAGTTGTCGACTTCATCTCGACAACCACGTATCTTTGTTGATGACGCCTCATCACACGACACCACCACTGACACTTGTGATTTTGACGTCAACAGTGTAACCTCATGTACACGACCATCATATCCAAATACCACCTTTTCTTCAACAATGGCGTCATCATTGTCATCAAAAAATGGCGGCTTGTTGATGTCGAAGATGTTACCGTTGTTGCTTTCGATTAGATCAATGCATTCTTCCGATCGACAATCTTCGTCGTTGTACGCATTGTCCCTGTCAGAAGAGGAATCTCCTTTTGTTTATTTAAGAACAATTATAGATCGGAAGATAGGATGACAAAATGGAGACCAACTAGAAGATTAGCTCAATAGAGATTGAAAAAAATAGATATTTAATAGAGACCAGAAACAACATTTTATCTTAATGAGTGGAGGCGAGACTCCTTTTATATTTATACATACAAAAATACGGGAAAACAAGAATATGGTGTGCCAAAAAAACCAAAATAAACAGCTCATAAAACCTTTGACATTAACCCTTAAAATCAACCTTCTTGCCACCCAGGAAAACAAAAATAAAGAAATTAAACACAGCTTCGCATTTACCCAAAAGCACCATGTCCAACATCCTTATATGTATCACCCAAAAACCACATAAGCTCGTCATTTCAGCCAAAAGCCAATCCCCTTCACTATAGCCCAAATCACATAATATGATCCAAAGAATTTTCTAGTCACTAAATGCTCCAAACCATTCTCTAATCACACAGCCAGACCACCACGCCTCATTGCAAGCCCACATGTGTGAAAACTATGTAATACATCACAAGTACAAAGTCATCACCCTAACACAACCATGTATAAATATGATTTCAGGCCCATCGAAGCAAACAAACATAATGCACTGGCGATCAAGGCTGTTCATCACAAGTACAGAACCACCCTACCATTGCTTTGGAAAAGAAAGGCAGTGAAGTGAGCATGCAGTGTTGAAACAAGAGAAGCAGTGAGATGGTGTAGAAAGAAAAATTTAGGTCAAAGGAGATACTGAAAGAACTTAAAGATCAATACAACTCACCAAATCGGTTAAGACGTGCGTACCTATTGGGCAATGTTCAATGGAGAGAGGTGTAACTCCTTTGCCAAATTCGACCAATCACCTCGATCCCCGTCGTCGAACAATTCATCGAACTCCCAATGGAACAATATACCCTCTAGAAAAGGGATAATCTAACAGAATCTCAAATCACACTTTGGGCGCACACCCTTGTCTTTTAGCCATTTATGGTGTTTTTTCATATGTAGGGCCAACGATTGGGGAGACAAAAAAAAGTCATAAATAGCTAAAAGACAAGGGAGTACGCCCAAAGTGTGCGTTGAAAGTGGGTCATTTTAGCATTTTCCTTTTTTTCTATGCAGTTACAAAGTTATCAAACAACAAATAAAACGGTTACACAAAAAAACACACGATTTTCCCAGATTATTTTCATTTCCCTTGCTATCATACACACCCTAAATGTAAAGGGAAAATAAATTTCTTACACCTTAAACAATCCTTGAGATTAACACAACTTTTTCTATACCAAATCAATGATAAAGTCAAAGAAGTGATGCGCAAAGTTTAGCCGCCAATATTCTTGGGAGGACTAATGGTGAGAGGTTTTAGATTTCAATTGTGATCATCCACCCCTCTTTTAATCGATATGAGATTTTTCTTAATTTGGTTAATATTTTTGGATGGAACAATAGTGAGAGGGTTTAGGTATAAATAGTGACCATGGATTCCTTTCTTTAATAGTTTCAGAGATTTTTTGAG
Organism: Stephania japonica; assembly: GCA_039657345.1. Classification (NCBI taxonomy): domain Eukaryota; kingdom Viridiplantae; phylum Streptophyta; class Magnoliopsida; order Ranunculales; family Menispermaceae; genus Stephania; species Stephania japonica. The sequence continues at coordinate 26,523,824 of CM077558.1, read as the reverse complement.
CCAAATTTAAAATAATGAGAGAAAATAATTACTTTTACTAAAATATACAATATGTATATTTAGTGAGAGAAAAGTTGGGTTGTACAAAAAAAAAAGTTAGGCACCAAAAAATACACCCCAAATTATGAGAGGATTGATAAATAAATAGCTAGAGATATTAATCCCCTTGATAATAGCCTAGTTTTTAACAAGAGAAATTCATTGCTCTGACTAATTTTTGTCACCATTGAACCTTTCCCTTGTAGTGTGCCCAATTTTTTGTTTTTTATTTTTTTTATCAAAGTGGTTGTTGTATTGATGTTCCTAGCCTAAAATGCAAGCCAATCTATTTCACATATATATTACATTGTGGATAAAGTATGGAACTAAAATCCATGACAATGCATGCTCAGTACAACACCAATCCACATTTTTGGAAAATGAGTTTCCTAGCAAAAATGAAGCAATAAGAGATCTCACGTTTTATGAAGTTGATGAGTCTTTAGAGAAAGTAGTCCCAGAGATAGATTCAAATGCAGTTGAGACTAATTCAAATTTGGCTCCTATTCTTTATTCTAGTGGGATTGATATTTCAATAGATGTTTCTAATACAAAAGAATTGCATAGAAGCAGTCATAAAAGTGTGCCTCGAAGACGTTTTGAAATTGAGAGTTAGGCTTTTATGAGCTCCACATGATGAAAATGAGCCCCGTAATGTTAATGAGACTTTGTCACCATCTGCTAAAGAAGACTAGCTGAAAGAAATGGTTAAAGAAATTGAGTCTAAGAAATCTAACCACGTCTAGAACGTGGTTGATCTACCTCCTAGATGTAGATCAATTGGGAACAAATGGGTCCACAAGATCAAACGTCAGGCTGATTGATCAATCGATAGATTCAATGCGCGTTTAATGGCTAAGGGAGTTACACAACAATAAGGAATATATTTTGAGGAAACTTTTTCACCAGTTGTAAGGTTTGCCTCTATTCCTCTATTGTTTTGCACATATGGATTTAGAATTACATCAAATGGATGTAAAAACTGCTTTAATGAATGGAGAATTGAATGAAGATATATATATGCAACAACCAATAGGTTTTGTTGTAAAAGGACAAGAGCGCAAAAGTGTGCAAGCTCAAAAAGTCAATATATGGTATTAAACAATCTTCAAGACAAGGGTATTTAAGATTTCATCAAGTCATAACTTATTTTGGATTTAATAAGATTGATGAAGACCATTGTGTATATATTAAGCATTCAGATCAATAGTTTGTGATATTGTCCTTGTACATAGACGATATACTTTTAGCTGGAAATAACATTGATTATACGGTCGCCATTAAAGAATAGTTGTCCTCTAGTTTTGCTATGAAGGACATGAATGGAGCGAACTTCTTACAGGGTGTGAAGATTCATAGGAATCGTTCTAAAAAATTCTTGCTTTATCGCGAGTACAATATATTAAGAATATTCTTGAACGATTCAAAATGAAAAATTGTAACCCCATTGAGACTCCAATAGCTAAAGGTGAAATCCTAAGCACGGAAATCAAAGGCTCCATTTGAGAAAGACAAAATGTCCAATGTTTCATATGCAAGTGCAATTGGAAGTTTAATGTACGCAATGATGTGCACACGTCTCGATATATGCTACGTCGTTGGTTTAGTTAGAAATATCAATCAAATTCTAGTCAAGCTCATTAGAAAGAAAAAGGATCTTGAAGTATCTAAAAGGCACTATGAATTTGTGTTTGTGTTACCAAAGTAATGATCAGCAGTTACTTGGGTACTTTGATGTTTATTGTAGCGGTGATCCAGATGAACGCAAATCAACTTCAGAATATGTTTTCCTATTGAATAATTGTGCAATCTCATGGAGTAGTAAAAAGCAAACATGCATTGCTTTGTCAACCTTGGAGGCATAATTTGTCGCTTGCACTGCTTCAGTTCAAGAGGCAATATGGCTTAGACGTTTCGTTATGCACTTGTAAGTCATCAAAAGTGCATCGAAACCAGTTACTATATTTAGTGATGGTCAAGCACCAATTGCTTATAAGAAGGATCTGAAGTATAATGGAAAGACAAAACACGTTGACACAAAGTATAACTTTGTGAGAGACATCATAGAAAGAAAAAAAGTTTTGATACAACACATTCCTACGCAAAGGATGACAGCATATCCAAAGACAACCTATCGCTAGGGATATTTTTTTAAGTCATGTAAAGTCCTTTGGGATTGTGTAGACTATAAATTGTTTGTTGTAACTTCTTATTTCGATTCAATAAATAAACTTTATTGCTTTTTTTTATTTCATGCTCTGATATAAGCCATTAATTGACTAGAACCATGCAAATGGCATTGATTGCCTTACTCACAAAGCAATCACTTTTGGCGGTAATAGTAGCGAGTAGAGATGAGACATTGAAACTTATTTGATAAATGTAACCTTGATTAGAGTCAAGATGAGGTCATTTAGCTTGACCGTAACAGAATTCCCACTATCTATTAAGCCTGTCAAGAAAACCAGATGTGAGATCCATTGATTGGCGCCTAATAATAGCGAGCTACACAAGTTTCAAGTTAGGCACTTTGGGAGTGACTAAACTAAGATCTGCACAATGTATTTAGAGAATTGCATACACTCTTATTAAGAGGTTTTCCACTGTGACATGAAAAAGAATCGCATGTGTTTTACGACCACTTAGAAGTGATAAATCCCTATATCCGCACTGTGTGAATCTAATTGAATAAAGTTCTTATATAGTTGAGACTTCCTGCATTTCCCTTATAACTTTTGACTACACTATAAAGTAAGGAATTAGTGTTTGCTACTTTACTGAGTAACCTATAGTCAAGTATGATTGGATCTAAAGGTGCTACGTTAGGAAACAAGCAGATTCTAAACTGAGTAGAGGGAGGGCAAAGGAAGATCATATAGAATCATGTCATTTCATTTTGTGTTCCATGTCACGACACTGATGTTGAGTCACTTGGATGGATATATTAGTTAGAATATAATGCTATGACTTTAAGGTTCAGATATTGCTCTTGAAGGGATTATTGAATATTTTGAACAGACGTGACTATATGGATCTGGGCGAAGTGAGATATACATAATTTTTAAAAGGGTATATGTCTCTATGCTAACTCTAATTGAGTTGCTAGTGTCGAGCTCCCGCTTGCATGCTATCTCACGGACCCAAGACCCATTAGCTACAATGAAACATTGTCAATTGAGAACTGAATGTTTTTCCACACATGATGGGAGAATGGGAGATATCTAAGTTATCAAAACACGGGGCACCCATATGTCTGATCGACTCGACCCGACATGATTTTCCACAAACGATGTGCGAGTTGGAAATGTTGGGCACGTTTTACATGTTATAAATAAATCGGATAAACCTAGAGTTGGTTTTGATAATTGGTATATCCAAACCACCATAATCTCTTGGGAAGCTCTAAGAGATCACAGGATAATAAATCACGTACAAGGTGATTTAGAAAAATAAGACTTTTGGCAATTTTGTGTGGTGTGAAGAAAAGAGTTTTGGAGAAGTGTCTTCTAAACTTTTGGGCTATGGAAAAGACTGAAGTTCTACACAAATGAAATAGGTAAAAGGTATGCTTCTGCCAATACTCTTTCAATTCCTATATATTTGGTCCAAAACCTTAAGTACAAAATATGATATTTCTTTTAACATAAGCTTGAGTACGAGGAGCATTGATCCCCGCCATATTGAAAGGTAATTTTGTACCATTTACAAACTAATAAGCTAGGAGCAATAGCAAGCTTAGTGACAGCTTTGTGTGGATAAATCTCACAGTCATAGTAGACCTATAGAACATGTCTAACTGGATCACAATGAACTCATAAAACTTATTAAATATGCCTAGTGTGCCCGACATGCCTACACAATACTATAGGATCCAATGGACCTGAATTATTTACCAAGATTCATGATGGCGGACTTAGAATAAATACTAACTTTCTCCTTACACCTTATAGCCCCATATATACGGCCATTTAGACCCCAAAAAAAAAATACTTGGCCCCCGATCAGCTTCAATACTTACCCCATTTACCCCTCTTATATATATATTTAATTAGATAAATCTCAAACCCTAAATCTTTTTTTCTCTTTCGATTTCCTTTGTAATTTCTTTGTGAACCACTGCCGATCTTCTATTTGATCGGCAGTGGTTTCAAAAAAAGTGTTTACTGCGTGCATTTTCTTCAATAAAAACAAATTTATTCAGATCTTAGAGTTTCAATCCTACAAAATTTTTCAGATTCATCATTGGCACCATCACTTGCTCCCCCCATGTGACATATATCATCATTTAAGTTCATCTCCGCTTCTACTGCTTGTGTTGGAATCTCTGCTTACAGTTGTTGGTTTCATAGTTTATTAGGTTATCCTTTTCAATAAGTATTTATCTTTCAATGTTGGAGATTTTTGTTTGTCTTCCCTTATTGAAAGTTTTATTTTTCGTTGTTGACGCAGCGAAGATCTTCTAAATTGATTATTCGACACTACGAATAAAACAACCTAGGGTTAAAGAGAATTAAACACCAAATTCTCAAGAAAAGAAATTCAATTCTTTATTAAAATCAATAAAAATCCCCCTAAAACTATTACATATGTAGCCTATATATAAGCTTGTAAAATAATAAAACTCCTAATTCTAATAGAATACCAAAAGATACAATAACTGTAATTCTATTAAAACTCTTACTATCACCAATTCCTATTTAGACTCTAACTTTGACATAAAAGGACACATAACTTGTAATCCAACTAAACAAAACTATCTTATCTAATAAATAAAAAAATCCTAATCTAATACAAATTCTAATTTGCATCATTCTCTCCCTGTTGAGAAAATTCGTCCTCGAATGCAATGCTTGAATAATTATTCCGCACATAACGTCTATGGTCTCCATCTTCATCATTCTTCCCTTGTTGATAAAAATTCGTCTTCGAATTTTCATACCCTCGCACGTCTTCTCGGCTTTGACGATAAAATCATCACAACTAGTCTCGACGTGCTTGAAAAGATAAAATAGGACATTATTCTTACTAGAAAAGTCATGCAAATATCCATCAATGCATATGCCGTCATTGGTTGCAAATTTAAGTACTTTTGCCTTTGCAATGAGGCCAAGGGAGTCATTGTTAACATCGACATTACGAACCACCTCTTCAAGCTCTTGAGAAACTTCAAACAATGAAACCACTTCGATGACTAAACTGTCCTCTCCAAAGACTAACTTGTCCTCCACGAAGTCGTATCCATCAGTGTCAAACTTCGGCTCTTCGTCAAAGTTTTCGAAGTCCTCCTCAAAGAAGATTGGATCTATTCGTCGCGCGTCGCCATAAAGAAAAAGAACCACATCTATTTCTTCCTCGGATACAAATTCCTCCTCATCAGAATAGGAATATTCCAATTCTCGTTCCTCACCAAAGCCAAACTCCACCCTCAGTTACATGATTCATCCAAATCACACGTGACGATGGCTCTGATACCACTTGACGCAGCGGGGATCTTCTAAATTGATTATTCGACACTACGAATAAAACAACCTAGGGCTAAAGAGAATTAACACCAAATTCTCAAGAAAAGAAATTCAATTTTTTATTAAAATCAATAAAAATCCCCCTAAAACTATTACATATGTAGCCTATATATAAGCTTGTAAAATAATAAAACTCCTAATTCTAATAGAATACCAAAAGACACAACAACTGTAATTCTATTAAAACTCTTACTACCACTAATTCCTATTTAGACTCTAACTTTGACATAAAAGGACACATAACTTGTAATCTAACTAAACAAAACCATCTTATCTAATAAATAAAAAAATCCTAATCTAACACAAATTCTAATTTGCATCAATTTTGGTCTTAGTATATCTGTGTACTGTAGTGTTCTAGACGTTTGTCAAGAGAAGAGACACTACTTGTCAAATTGTTTCATTATTACAGTCGCAGTTTCTGAAAATCAACTCTATGGCAGTTGAATGTTTTGATAAAAAATTAGGATTAGTGAATCAATGTGTTTTTGTCAAGGTAATTAATTGTATGTCTTGTCCTGTTCTACCGAATGTATTAAACCATAATGATAAATGAAATTTCTATTTTATTTTTTAAAAAATAGATAAATCTCGTTTTCCCCTAAAAATCAGTTGTCCAATCCCTCCTATACCCCCTATATGATAAGTATATTATTTTAATTGTACATGCATTTTCTTAAGTACTATGTGTATTTGTAACCTTGAAATTTAGATATAGGTTTCCCCTCTAAATGCTAAGTCAGGCTCAGCCAATGATTGAGATTAATGCTAAAATGACTGCACTATATCATAATAGAAAGCATGACAATTGATGTGGCAACCTGGTTAGGTTGCCAGAACAATAGGGACAAAGGCGGGATTGTTTGAGTTAAACGCACGATCTCGATTTCGATTCCTTACTGTGTCATGAGCGATTGGGCCATTAGGGCACTCCCCGGTGATTACACCTAATGGAGAGGCGTCAGGGCCCTATGGGATTAGTATCACCTCCGATACCCACTGTTATCATAAAAAAAGACTAATGTGGCTTCTGGGCCTCGCATCAAAATCTAATGAAATGATACACACAACACCCCATTTTGATGTAGGGCCCACGTGCGACAATCATCCGTGGTGAATTTTATTGTGACATCGTGTTCTCATTCAAGCATTTACCGTTATTATTTGTTGTGTATTCCACACAGTCTCCAACCCTGGCTTTTTTTTTATTGTCAGGAATCTAGCAAGCTTTGTTCTTTGCTTTTTTTTTGAGGTCAAGTTATCAATTTTCATTACTAAATTGAGTCGATTACATCCGCTGATATGAGTGCATCTAATTAAAGTCGTGACTTTAATTATGAGCTATTTGAGCCAAATTACTCAATTTGGCTTAATTTTCATTACTCAATTTTCAACTATTTTCATTACTCAATTTTCATACCAAATATACAATGTGGTGTACATTTTTGCTATTTGAGCCAAATTATGAGCTACCTTATTTGCACTTCTCCTAGCAAATTGTACCTTCCACGAACCGTGACTTTTAAGCACTAATTACAGTCGTCAAGTAAATATCCATATTATGTGCTAGCTTGGCTCTTTTACCTTCAATAGACATCATTAATTTTTCTTTTTTTTACAAAAAAAGAAGTTTTCTCATTTAGTATTTCCGTTAATACAAAAAATTGTAATAGCAAAATCAATTAATACAAGGGCATTGTTATTTATTTTGGTAATTTAATTTAATTCTTAATTAGAAATTTTACTCACTTTTTGGTAAAAATAATATACAAATAAACGACTTAATTGATACATAAACATTTCAAAAAATAACTGCAAAATTAATGTTATATATAGTCAAAAAATTGGCCTTCACCATATATAACGAACAATTATTTTTGATAGGTGAAACTATAATGCTACTTGTTGGCATTTTCCGTATTTTATTTATTTTTATCATATGCTTTCGTTAATTTAATTAAAATTAGTAACCCAAACGTGTTTTTGTAGATTATACTATCAAGAAAACCAGATGTGAGATCCATTAATTGGCGCCTAATAATAGCGAGCTACATAAGTTTCGGGTTAGGCACTTTGGGAGTGACTAAACTAAGATCTACACGATGTATTTAGAGAATTGCATACACTCTTATTAAGAGGTTCTCCACTGTGACATGAAAAAGAATCGCATGTATTTTACGACCACTTAGAAGTGATAAATCCCTATATCCGCACTTTGTGAATCTAATTGAATTAAGTTCTTATATAGTTGAGACTTTCTGCATTTCCCTTATGACTTTTGACGACACTATAAAGTAAGGAATTAGTGTTTGCTACTTTACTGAGTAACCTATAGTCAAGTATGATTGGATCTAAAGGTGCTACATTAGGAAAGCAGCAGATTCTAAACTGAGTAGAGGGAGGGCAAAGGAAGATCGTATAGAATCATGTCATTTCATTTTGTATTCTATGTCGCGACACTGATGTTGAGTCACTTGGATGGATATATTAGTTAGAATATAATGCTATGACTTTAAGGTTCAGATATTGCTCTTGAAGGGATTATTGAATGTTTTGAACAGACGTGACTATATGGATCTGGGCGAAGTGAGATATACATAATTTTTAAAAGGGTAGATGTCTCTATGCTGACTCTAATTGAGTTGCTAGTGTAGAGCTCCCGCTTGCATGCTATCTCACGGTCCCAAGACCCATTAGCTACAATGAAACATTGCCAATTGAGAACTGAATGTCTTTTCACACATGATGGGAGAATGGGAGATATCTAAGTTGACAAAACACGGGGCACCCATATGTGTGATCGACTCGCCCGGATAAGATTTTCCACACACGATGTGCAAGTGGGAAATGTTGTGCACGTTTTACATGTTGTAAATAAAACGGATAAACCAAGAATTTGTTTTGATAATTGATTTATCCTAACCACCATAATCTCTTCGGAAGCCCTAAAAGATCACAAGATAATAAATCACGAACAAGGTGATTTAGAAAAATAAGACTTTTGGCATTTTTGTGTGGTGTGAAGAAAAGAGTTCTCGAGAAGTGTCTTCTAAACTTTTAGGCTGTGGAAAAGACCGAAGTTCTACACAAATGAAATAGGTAAAAGGTATGCGTCTGCCAATACTCTTTCGATTCCTATATATTTGGTTCGAAACCTTAAGTACAATATATGATACTTCTTTTAATATAAGCTTGAGTAAGATGAACATTGATCCCCGCCATATTGTAAGGTAATTTTGTTCCATTTACAAACTAACGAGCTAGGAGCAATTGCAAGCTTAGTGACAGCTTTGTGTGGATAAATCTAACTGTCATAGTAGACCTATAGAACATGTCTAAGTGGATCACAATGTACTCATAAAACTTATTAAATATGTCTAGTGGGCGCGACATGCCTACACAATACTATAGGATCCAAACTTTCTCCTTACACCATACAGCCCCATATATACGGCCATTTAGCCCCCCAAAAAAGAACACTTGGCCCCGTTCAGCTTTAATACTTACCCCATTTACCCCTCTTATAAATATATATATATATATATATACTTAATTAGATAAATCTCAAACCTTTTTTTCTCTTTTAATTTCCTTCGTAATTCCTTCGTGAACCACCGCCGACCTTCTATTTGATCGGCAATGGTTTCAAAAAATGTGTTTACTGCATGCATTTTCTTTAATAAAAACAAATTTATTCAGATCTTAGAGTTTCAATCCTACCAAAGTTTCAGATTCATCATTGGCGCCATCACTTGCTCCCCCCATGTGTGCATCGGTCATCATTCAAGTTCATCTCCGCTTCTACTGCTTGTGTTTGAATCTCTGCTTACAGTTATTGGTTTGATAGTTTATTAGGTTATCCTTTTCAATAAGTATTTACCTTCCAATGTTTAAGGTTTTTGTTTGTCTTCCCTTATTGGAAGTTTTATTTTTCATTTTGGTGTTAGTATATCTGTGTACTGTAGTGTTCTAGACATTTGTCAATAGAAGAGACACTGATTGTCAAACTGTTCGATTATTATAGTCGCAGTTTCTCAAAATCAACTCTATGGCAGTTGAATGTTCTGATAAAAAATTAGGATTAGTGAATCAATGTGTTTTTGTCAAGGTAATTAATTGTATGTCTTGTCCTGTTCTACCGAATGTATTAAACCATAATGATAAATGAAATTTCTATTTTATTTTTAAAAAAATAGATAAAACTCATTTTCCCCTAAAAATCAGTTGTCCAATCCCTCATTTGCCCCTATATGATAAGTATATTATTTTAATTGTACACGCATATTCTTAAGTGCTATGTGTATTAGTAGGCTCGAAATTTAGATATAGGTTTCCCCTCTAAATGCTAAGTCTGGCTCTGCCCATGATTGAGATTAATGCTAAAATGACTGCACTATATCATAATAGAAAGCATAACAACTGATGTGGCAACCCGATTGAGTTGCAAGAACAGTAGGGACAAAGGTGGGATTTGATCACGTGTCGTGCGTGCCAAATATAACCCGTAATTGAGTTACTAATCCCACAAGGGTGTAGTGGTGGTAAATACGGAGTCGAATCCACAGGACTTCAGTTTCACTCTAAGTTAACTAAAATGGGGATTTTTAGAAAAATATTTTAGAATAAACAATTAAAATAAAAATAACAGGAATCAAGATTGCAAGAATAATATCAATGAAAGAAAACACCTAGGTCTATGGTTCCACAAGACAAGATCAAGATTCAATGGCATATCATGGTCGTCAATCTTTCCCAAAACAATTATTAATTCAAGTTCCCCTAGATTAGCTATGGAAAATCGACATCCGCCAGAAATTCCTAATTCCCCTAATCTCGATAGCTAGGACATCCGCCACTAACTACTTCCCTAATTAATGTATAACCCTAGACATCCGACATAAGATTTAACACATTAACCGCAGTAATAAACTTCTATGGGAATACTAATCCTAGATAACCGAATCGCGTCCGCTCCCGATTTAACCTAGATTCAATTGTTGCACACTCAAGAACCGAAAGGTTTTGACGGCAATCGGGTGAATGTTTGTTACTTATATTGTCTCAAAAGTACAATTACGGATACTAATGAGTCAATTAACTATAGATTTCCACCTAAAAGCATGCAATGGCCATATACATACCCTAGATTTGAATCATATTCATTAAAATCAACAACAATGAAATAGAAGAAATTAAATTAAATTAAATAATAAAATAATAGATCTCACAAGTTATGCCATGAATCCATAATCCTGAATTGCTTCATCTCCGACCTAGGCAACTTGATTAGCCAGACATATTCTTCATAAAACTCCAAATAAAATAATGCCAAAAAGTTCCTCTAATGAATAATAGATGATCTATATATACCTAAGGTCCTAATGTGTTATACTAGTAAAAATTTGATTCTGGAAGAGAGAGAAAATAGGTTTTTAGTGTTTTTTCGGTGTTGCCACGTGTCAGGAGCTTATTGGCTGAATTCAAAGCGCTGCTGACGTGTCTGGAGATGATTGGTGCTGAGGTGATGACACGACTGACGTGGCGCGCGTTCATTGGCTGGAAACTTGAGCCGTGACGTGCGTGAGATGGGTCGGATGACACGTGGCGTTCGCTGAATAGACGAAGCTGGAAGTCGATGACGAGCTGGACCAATCAAACGTCGACACGTGGCGTACAGAGTGGCGGGCGAATTCGCGCGACTTCTTGCGAAGATCTGGGAGTTCGTGTGGTTGTGTATCTCGAGGAAGATCGACCAGCTGGAGAGAGGAGACGGCAGAGTGGACGACGTGGCGAACGTGGATTGGCGCTGACGTTGCCGCTTTGATGATGTGGAGCGCTTTCGTGACGCGTCTGGGCGAATCCCCTTCTGACACGTGGCGTTTTGGCGAATCACACATTGACACGTGGCACTGATGGTATATTTCGAGACAAACTCTCCTGGTATCCGAATATTGCAAGTAAATACTCTATTTTGAGTATTTTTTCACCCCGGATTCATTCGTGCACTCCATTTCACCTAAAAACCAAAAGTAAATATAATAAGATATATATTTTATAAACTTTAACACTAAACTATATTAAAATAGACAATAAAATTCTATAAATACCGACTTATCAAATACCCCTAAACTTAAGACTTTGCACGTCCCGAGCAAAGGTATATTTGACAACACATACTAAATTAAACTCCTAATGCATTAACTAGACTAATCCTAAAACTAAACTCATACCTATACCTATTCCTATACCCAATTCAAAGTTCATGTAGTTCCTTTGATTTACATGGTTGCCAACTAACAAGTTACTCAAGAAATTTCAGAGTTATGATATGTCAAAACTCGCAACTCAAACACAGTTAAGATCACACTTTAAAGTCATAGATGTAGTCAAAACAAAGGCCATTAATTACTCATGAGTTTTCTTGGTCTATACATTCAAGCATGCAAGTCTAAAATCTCACTTAATCTAGTGAAAGTACTCGAGCTAAATTTTTTTATTTGAGGAGTTTTCATATACTTTCGCCTTTATTTATTCAATATATACTCTCTATTTTTTTTCTCCATAATTTTTTTCAAGTAGTACGGTCCCTGCTCCATTTCCTATGGACCGATTTTCTCACTTTTTCCCACCACAAGATTCCCTGCTCCATTTCCTATGTAATCCTGTGGGACTCTCTATATTAAGAAAACTCCTATTAGCCCTTCACACTTTCACTATGATTAAGCAGATATTAAATAAGAATTAAATCACTATTACTTGCACAATTTTGACCGTCTACTCATTTTGGTATCTAGCACAAAGTTTAACTATCATACTAAGTCCCTAATCATGAAATCATAAAAATGCTGAGCTACGGCTTGATTGAATGTTTCTCCTAATTTTTCCTGAGTTTCAAGTCAAAAAGCAACCATAATATACTCATCCACAATCAAAGGCATGAAACAAAGTTTTGGGTAACTCTAAATGCAACATATGTGACTATGTAAAGTCTAAATGCAAGAATAAACATAGATAGACACATGTCTACTCCTAATAAAACTATACTAAATGCATGCATGAAAATGTATCATATCCTAGTGAAATGGAAGATGGAAGCATCAATGAAAAGAAATGGAAAAGAAAATGAGAATAACACCACCTTTACCATCCTTCAACCACATAATTTTTAAAAAATTAATGATCATACCTGCGGTCTTTAGCAAGAAAATCCATCCAACACTATCCACAATTCCTAAAATACCCCCAAACATATTCCGAACCTTTTCCTCAAGGTTCAAAACAAGTCAAGTGGTCTAAACACAAAAAAACAAACGAAAATGGTGAAAGAACATGATAGTGATAAGAAGAAGGAAATGATATAAGTTCATGCATAAAAAAATAAAAAATAAAAATAAAAAACTAAATAATACTTATCAAAATTTGGGCTGCCTTCCAATAGCGCTTTTGTTTAAAGTCTTTGGCTCGACTTGGTCTGAGTCTGTCAATCAGTATAGACTGGTTGTTCAAGTGATACGCCCTCTACATTGTGACTCGGGAAGTCTTCATGAAAGATCTGCAACCTGTGGTCATTCACTTTAAAAGCATTACCAGTCTCCAAACTCTGAATCTCCACTGCACCATGATCATACACTGCAATCACCACATACGGTCCTGTCCACCGCGATTTCAGCTTACCTGCAAAAATCTTAAGACGTGACTGAAACAAAAGCACTTTTTGACCAACACGAAAAGATTTCCTAGAAAGAATGCGATCATTGAACGTTTTGGTTTTTTCCTTGTAAATTCGCGCATTTTCATATGCGTCGTTTCTGATTTCCTCCAATTCTTGGAGAGTGATCTTTCTCTCTTTTCCCGCTTCGTCGAGCTTCATATTAAGTCGTTTCACGCCCAGAGGATTTATGCTCGAGCTCAGGCGCAGTGGCAAGCTTTTCCAAACACAAGGCGATAGGGGGACATTCCAATTGGCGTTTTAAACACCGTTCGGTAAGCCCAAATCGCATCATCAAGACGTGTACTCCAATCCTTTCGAGTAGGATTCATTGTCTTTTCCAAGATAGATTTGACCTTCCTATTAGAAACCTCTGCCTGGTCACTCGTTTGGGGATGATACGCCGTAGACGTTCTATGAGTGACATTGTACCTCCTCAGAAGGCTTTCAACCATACGGTTGCAGAAATGAGTGCCTCTATCACTGATCAGGGCACGCGGGGTACCAAATGTTGTAAAAATCCTCGATTTGAGGAATTCACAAACCACTTTAGAATCATTAGTGCGGGTAGCTTTAGCTTCCACCCACTTAGACACGTAGTCCACTGCCAAAAGTATGTAAACATTACCAAATGACACTGGAAACGGCCCCATGAAGTCTATACCCCATACATCAAATATCTCACAAATATAAATCGGAGTAAGTGGCATTTGGTCTCGATGACTAAGGTTACCAGTTTTCTGACAGTTAGGACAAGTCTTGGTGAACATGTATGAATCATGAAAAATTGTGGGCCAAAAACCCACTTTCAAGAACTTTCCTAGTTGTCTTACGGGGACCAAAGTGGCCCCGCAGGCGTAAGTGTGACAAAAAGCCAAGATGGAATGACTCTCAGTCTGAGAAACACACCGCCTGATAACCTGATCGGAGCAAAATTTCCATAAGTATGGGTCATCCCACATATAATACTTAGCATCGCTCCTAAGTTTATTCTTCTGAGCCTTCGAAAGATGAGGAGATAACTCGCCAGAGGTGATATAGTTCACCAAATCGGCATACCAGGGAAGATCCTCCATGACAGCATAGATGTACTCATCAGGGAAATCATCCTTTATAGGGGTAGGACGTTCACCATTCTCAATCCTGCTGAGATGGTCTGCGACTAGATTTTCTGCACCACTTTTATCTTTAATTGTGATGTCAAACTCCTGTAATAGGTGTATCCATCAAATGAGCCTAGGTTTGGCATCCTTTTTACTCATCAGGTACTTCAAGGCTGCATGATCGGAGTAAATAATAACCTTGGTACCCAGAAGATAAGGCTGAAACTTCTCTAGTGCAAAGATAACGGCAAGGAGCTCCTTCTCGTAGTGGTGTAGTTCATCGAGCCACGTCAGAGTACGAGAAGCATAGTAAATAACATGTGAAGCTCTCCCGACTCTCTGACCTAAGACTGCACCCACTGCATAATTACTAGCATCACACATGATTTCAAATGGAAGCTCCCAATTAGGGGCTTGAATTATTGGTGTGCTAGTAAGTGAGGCTTTGAGTGCATCAAATGCACTCCTACATGTCTTATCAAACTCAAAAGGTGTGTCCTTTTGGAGTAGATGACATAGGGGTTGTGCAATCTTTGAAAAGTCCTTGATGAAACGATGGTAAAAACCGGCGTGTCCAAGGAAAGATCTAATCTCTCGCACATTCGTAGGGTAGGGAAGTTTCTTGATAACATCGATTTTAGCTTGGTCTACCTCTATACCCCTGGCTGAGACAATGTGTCCCAAAATAAGACCTTGGTTCACCATAAAATGACACTTTTCATAGTTCGAACCAAGTTCTTCTCGATGCACCTGCTGAGTACTTTTGTCAGATTGAAGAGACAACTATCGAATGAATCACCATAAACAGTAAAGTCATCCATAAAGACCTCTATGAAATGCTCAACAAAATCTGAAAAAATACTCACCATGCACCTTTGAAAGGTGGCAGGAGCATTGCATAACCCAAAGGGCATGCGTCGATAGGCAAAAGTGCCAAATGGATAAGTGAAGGTCGTCTTTTCTTGGTCTTCAGGCGCTACCGGTATCTGGTGAAAACCGGAGTAATTGTCAAGACAACAATAATGAGAACGACCAGCTAATCTCTCCAACATCTGATCAATGAATGGAAGAGGGAAGTGATCCTTCCTGGTAGAAGCATTCAATTTCCTGTAGTCAATGCAAACCCGCCATCCATTTTGAATGCGAGTTGGAACCAACTCACCATGTGAATTGGTGACTACTGTGACTCCTGTTTTCTTAGGAACCACCTGGACAGGACTTACCCATTTACTATCAAAGATAGGGTATATCATGCCAGCATCAAGGAGCTTCAGTATCTCCTTATTTACGACATCCATCGTAGGCGGATTGAGCCTCCTCTGGGCTTCTCTCGTAGGTTTTGACCCCTCTTCCATATATATATGATGCATGCAAGTGGAAGGGCTTAAACCTTTGATATCCGCTATAGCCCACCCAATGCCTGTTTAAACTCCCGGAGTACTCATAGGAGTCTTTCTTCCTCCAAATATGTAAGTTTGGTTGAGATGATCACAGGGAGTGTGTCATTCTCACCCAAAAACATGTACTTTAAGTGCCCAGGTATTGGCTTCAGCTCAAGTGTGGGAGCTTTAACCAAGGAGGGAGAAATTTAGAGTCAGTAGTGGGCAACTCCAAATAACAGACATTTGGGGGCAGTGGTTGGAATGACTCCAACTCTAAAACAACATCCTCGACATCAGTATCGAGGG
This sequence comes from Stephania japonica, assembly GCA_039657345.1. Classification (NCBI taxonomy): domain Eukaryota; kingdom Viridiplantae; phylum Streptophyta; class Magnoliopsida; order Ranunculales; family Menispermaceae; genus Stephania; species Stephania japonica. The sequence goes on along the minus strand of CM077558.1, from coordinate 26,507,764 downwards.
TCAGGACACTCTGGTGGATATGAGTAGTGTGGAGATTATTCTCTAACACTACTTTCACCGTATCATCGTTACTCGTGAGCAAAGCCTGCTCAATGAGTAGGTCCACACAGTTCATGGTACATACCACAAAAGACACATCACTGGGGTATCACATCGCATCATAGATGTTAAACTTGATGACTTCACCGTCGAACTCCATGGTAAGAGATCCATCATCAATATCTATCTTCATCTTTGCCGTCTTTAAGAAGGGGCGTCCAAGTAGCACTGACGAAGCATTAGGAAATGGTTCCTCCTTCGTATCTACAACGTAGAAATCAGAATGAAACACAAACTCATTCACTCGCACTAGAACATCCTCAAGAACACCTACGGGTCTGACAACTGAACGGTCTGCCAACTGAATGACAATACCAGTCTCTTCTAATGGGCCTGCATTCAATGTCTCATAAATAGATAATGGCATGACATTAATGGAAGCTCCAAGATCGCACATAGCCCTCTGAATGCTTACATCACCTATAATACAAGGCACTGAGAACATCCCAAGATCCTTGCATTTAGGAGGCAACTTCTTTTGTAGGATGGCCGTGATGGTTTCTCCCATTTGGACTTTTTCGTTGCCTTTTAGTTTCCCTTTGTTAGTGCATAGTTCCTTAAGAAACTTTGCATACCTAGGGACTTGCTTCAGAGCATCGAAGAGTGGAATATTGATTTCCACTCGCCGAAAGGTCTCGAGAATTTCTTTCTCTTCCTCCTTTTTCTTGTCTAGGATAAGTCGTTGTGGAAAAGGAGGTTTGACCTTAAATGTGGGCGGGGCTTCTTTTTGAGTAGTTACCATCTGTTTAGGGATAGACGAGTTTACTACTAACTCATGCTCTTCCTCATTTGCCTGGTCTTTGGCATCAGATGACCCATTGTTCCTTTTGGGCCCCTCTAGCTCTTTACAACTTCTGAGTGTAACTGGGTTAGCACTCGCGTTAGGGTTTGGGTAAGGTTGTGAAGGTAACCTACCATTATCCTCAATGCGTCCCAATTGCTGTGAAATTTGATCTATTCGAACTTGAAGGTTCTCGGATTTGTTGAATTGGTTGCATTGATGGATTTTTCAGTAGCAGCCTTAAATTCGGCAACATCTCTTATAAGTTGCCTCTGTTCAGCCGTAAGAGCTTTCATCATATCTTCAAGTGAAGAGGAATGGTTCGAGTGTGTAGGCAACAGTTGACCTCTCGGGATAAAGGTCTGGTAGTTCTGATTTTGAGGCCCGTAACTGAAGTTTGGGTTGTTCCTCGTCGTTGCGTGATTATATGTATTCCCAAATGGGACTCTAGATTGTCCCTGGAACTAATTACCCATGGCATTGGCCTGTTGATTCTCCTCAAAGAGAGTAGGACATTCATCAGTTGCATGATTTGTGGCAGTACAAATGCCGCAAGCCTTGACTTGCACTTTGCCAGAGGAGAGGAGACGCTCCATCATGGAGGTCAGTTGGTCAATTTTCCGGTCAGTAGAACTTGAGACACTTCCTGTAGTTAGACGTTGGTAATCAGTGTCATCAAGATCTCCATAAAGGCGTGACTGCTGAGCGATGTCCTCATACAGTTGCTTCATTTGGGCTGGAGTTTTATCTCGAATGTGACCCCCACACGCATTATCAATCATGCGTCGTTCTATGGGCGACACGCCAACGTAGAAGAAACGAGCTATGGCCTTCTCAGACTGGCCATGTTGCGGGCAACTAGCAATTAGTCGCTTATAGCAATCCCAATATTCACCAAATGATTCACCCGACTTCATTTTGATGCTGCAAATGTCCTTGATGAGCTGAGCAACTCTGTCCTCAGGGAAATATTCATTTAAAAACGCATTTGTCATCTCATTCCAGGAGTTAATGCAACCAGACGGAAGGTAGAAAAGCCATTCTTTGGCTTTGTCTTTCAGACAAAACGGAAAAGATCTAAGCTTAACCGTATCCTCATCCGCATTAGAGGGTTTCATAGACTTGCAATTAGTCTGAAACTCCTTCAAAAAAGTAACAGGGTCTTCATTCTCGCCACCATGAAAGGATGGTAAGAGATGAATGAACCCTGACCTTAACTCAAAATCTCCGGAATTATCCGGATAGTTGATGCAGAGGGGTTGTTGTGCCAAAAGAGCTTGAAGCTCTTGATTAGCATGCCCCATAGTAATTTGGCAATTTTCAGCCATTTCTGGAGGATTTTGGCCTTGTTGTTGCCTAAGTTGGGTCTCTCTATTCAACCTATGAAATGTACTCTCCGGTTCAGGATCAAAAGGTAACAGTGAACCAGCCGATTTTGACCGAGTGAGTCGTGAGAGCATAAAACTAAGAAAAAAAAAGAAAAAGAAAGGAAACCTAAGCTTAGAATGAAAGACTAAGTCCCTGGCAACGGCGCCAAAATTTGGTCACGTGTCGTGCGTGCCAAATATAATCCATAATTGAGTTACCAATCCCACAAGGGTGTAGTGGTGGTAAATACGGAGTCGAATCCACAGGACTTGAGTTTCACTCTAAGTTAACTAAAATGGGGATTTTTAGAAAAATGTTTTAGAATAAACAATTAAAATAAAAATAACAGGAATCAAGATTGCAAGAATAATATCAATGAAAGAAAACACCTAGGTCTATGGTTCCACAAGACAAGATCAAGATTCAATGGCATATCATGGTCGTCAATCTTTCTCAAAACAATTATTAATTCAAGTTCCCCTAGATTAGCTATGGAAAATCGACATCCGCCAGAAATTCCTAATTCCCCTAATCTCGATAGCTAGGACATCCGCCACTAACTACTTCCCTAATTAATGTATAACCCTAGACATCCGCCATAAGATTTAACACATTAACCGCAGTAATAAACTTCTATGGGAATACTAATCCTAGATAACCGAATCGCGTTCGCTCCCGATTTAACCTAGATTCAATTGTTGCACACTCAAGAATCGAAAGGTTTTGACGGCAATTGGGTGAATGTTTGTTACTTATATTGTCTCAAAAGTACAATTACGAATACTAATGAGTCAATGAACTATAGATTTCCACCTAAAAGCATGCAATGGCCATATACATACCCTAGATTTGAATCATATTCATTAAAATCAACAACAATGAAATAGAAGAAATTAAATTAAATTAAATAATAAAAAAATTGATCTCACAAGTTATGCCATGAATCCATAATCCTGAATTGCTTCACCTCCGACCTAGGCAACTTGATTAGCCAGACATATTCTTCATAAAACTCCAAATAAAATAATGCCAAAAAGTTCCTCTAATGAATAATAGATGATGTATATATAACTAAGGTCCTAATGTGTTATACTAGTAAAAATTCGATTTTGGAAGAGAGAGAAAATAGGTTTTTGGTGTTTTTTCGGTGTTGCCACGTGTCAGGAGCTTATTGGCTAAATTCTGTGCGCCGCTAACGTGTCTGGAGATGATTGGTGCTGAGGTGACGACGCAGCTAACGTGGCGCACATTCATTGGCTGGAAACTGGAGCCGTAACGTGCGTGAGATGGGTCGGATGACACATGGCGTTCGCTGAATAGACGAAGCTAGAAGTCGATGACGTGCTGGACCAATCAAACGTCGACATGTGGCGTACAGAGTGGCGGGCGAATTCGCGCGACTTCTTGCGAAGATCTGGGAGTTCGTGTGGTTGTGTATCTCGAGGAAGATCGACCAGCTGGAGAGAGGAAACGGCAGAGTGGACGACGTGGCGGACGTGGATTGGCGCTGACGTTGCCGCTTTGATGATGTGGAACGCTTTGGTGACGCGTCTGGGCGAATCCCTTTCTGACACGTGGCGTTTTGGCGAATCACACATTGACACGTGGCACTGATGGTATATTTCGAGACAAACTCTCCTGGTATCCGAATATTGCAAGTAAATACTCTATTTTGAGTATTTTTTCGCCCCGAATTCATCCGTGCACTCCGTTTCACCTAAAAACCAAAAGTAAATATAATGAGATATATATTTTATAAACTTTAACACTAAACTATATTAAAATAGACAATAAAATGCTATAAATACCGACTTATCAGGATTGTTTGAGTTAAGCGCATGATCTCGATTTCGATTCCACACTGTGTCAAGATCGACTAGGCCATTAGGGCGCTCCCTGTTGATTACCCCTAATGGAGAGGCGTCAGGGCCCTATGGGATTAGTATCACCCGAGGAGTGCGGATACCCATTGTTATAAAAAAAAGACTAATGTGGCTTATGGGCCCTGCATCAAAATCTAACAAAAGGATACACCCAACACCCCATTTTGATGTAGGGCCCACATGCGACAATCAGCCATGGTGCATTTTATTGTGACATCGTGTTCTCATTCAAGCATTTACCGTTATTATTTGTTGTGTATTCCATACAGCCAACCTTGGCATTTTTTATTGTCAGAAATCTAGCTAGCTTGGTTCTTTGCTTTTTTTTTTTTGAGGTCAAGTTATCAATTTTCATTACTCAATTGAGTGGATTACATCCGCTGATATAAGTGCATCTAAATCAGATGGAACTTCATACCAAATATACAATGTTGCGTACATTTTTGCTATTTGAGCCAAATTATGAGCTACCTTGTTTGCACTTCTCCTAGCAAATTGTACCTTCCACGAACCGTGACTTTTAAGCACTAATCAAAGTCATCAATAGTAAACATCCATATTATGAGCTAGCTTGGTTCTTTTACCTTCAATAGACATCATTAATTTTTCTTTTTTTACAAAAAATGAAGTTCTCATTTAGTATTTCTGTTAATACAAAAAATTATAGTAGCAAAAATCATTAATACAAGAGCATTGTTATTTATTTTGGTAATTTAATTTAATTTTTAATGAGAAATTTTACTCACTTTTTGGTAAAAATAACTGCAAAATTAATGTTATATATAGTCAAAACATTGGTCTTCACCGGATATAACGAACAATTATTTTTGATAGCTGAAACTATAAAGCTACTTGTTGGCATTTTCCATATTTTATTTATTTTTATCATATACTTTCGTTAATTTAATTAAAATTAGTAACCAAAACGTGTTTTTGTAGATTATACTATCAAGAAAACCAGATATGAGATCCATTGATTGGCGCCTAATAATAGCGACCTACATAAGTTTCGGGCTAGACACTTTGGGAGTGACTAAACTAAGATATGCCCAATGTATTTAGAGAATTGCATACTTTCTTATTAAGAGATTCTCCACTGTGACATAAAAAAGAATCGCATGTATTTTACGACCACTTAGAAGTGATAAATCCCTATATCCTCACTGTGTGAATCAAATTGAATTAAGTTCTTATATAGTTGAGACTTCCTGCATTTCCCTTATGACTTTTGACTACACTATAAAGTAAGAAATTAGTGTTTGCTACTTTACTGAGTAACCTATGGTCAAGTATGATTGGATTTAAAGTTGCTACATTAGGAAAGAGCAGATTCTAAACTGAGTAGAGGGAGGGCAAAGGAAGATCATATAGAATCATGTCATTTCATTTTGTATTCTATGTCGCGACACTGACGTTGAGTCTCTTGGATGGATATATTAGTTAGAATATAATGCTATGACTTTAAGGTTCAGATATTGCTCTTGAAGGGATTATTGAATGTTTTGAACATACGTGACTATTTGGATCTGGGCGAAGTGAGATATACATAATTTTTAAAAGGTTAGATGTCTCTATGCTGACTCTAATTAAGTTGCTAGTGTAGAGCTCCAACTTGCAGGCTATCTCACAGTCCCAAGACCCATTAGCTACAATGAAACATTGTCAATTGAGAACTGAATGTTTTTCCACACATGATGGGAGAATGGGAGATATCTAAGTTATCAAAACACGGGGCACCCATATGTGTGATCGACTCGACCCGATAGGATTTTCCACACACGATGTGCAAGTGGGAAATGTTGTGCACGTTTTACATGTTGTAAATAAAATGGATAAACCTAGAGTTGGTTTTTATAATTGATATATCCTAACCATCATAATCTCTTGGGAAGCCCTAAGAGATCACAGGATAATAAATCACGTACAAGGTGATTTAGAAAAATAAGACTTTTGGCATTTTTGTGTGGTGTGAAGAAAAGAGTTCTCAAGAAGTGTCTTCCAAGCTTTTGGGCTGTGGAAGAAATTCTACACAAATGAAATAGGTAAAAGGTATGCGTCTGCAAATACTCTTTCGATTCCTATATATTTGGTCCAAAACCTTAAGTACAAAATATGATACTTCTTTTAATATAAACATGAGTACGATGAGCATTGATCCTCGCCATATTGAAAGGTAATTTTGTTCCATTTACAAACTAATAAGCTAGGAGCAATTGCAAGCTTAGTGACAGCTTTGTGTAGATAAATCTAACAGTCATAGTAGACCTATAGAACATGTCTAAGTGGATCACAATGTAGTCATAAAACTTATTAAATGTGTCCAGTGTGCCCGACATGCCTACACAATACTATAGGATCCAAACTTTCTCCTTACACCTTACAGCCCCATATATACGGCCACTTAGCCACCCCAAAAAAGAACACTTGGCCCCGTTCAGCCTTAATACTTACCCCATTTGCCCCTCTTTTATATATATATACATACTTAATTAGATAAATCTCAAACCCTAAATCTTTTTTTTCTCTTTTAATTTCCTTTGTAATTCCTTCGTGGACCTCCGCTGACCTTCTATTTGATCGGCTGTGGTTTCAAAAAAAGTGTTTACTGCATGCATTTTCTTCAATAAAAAAAAAATTTATTCAGATCTTTGAGTTTCAATCCTACCAAAGTTTCAGATTCATCATTGGCGCCATCACTTGCCCCCTATGTGTGCATCTGTCATCATTCAAGTTCATCTCCGCTTCTACTGCTTGTGTTTGAATCTCTGCTTACAGTTGTTGGTTTGATAGTTTATTAGGTTATCCTTTTCAATAAGTATTTACCTTCCAATGTTAGAGGTTTTTGTTTGTCTTCCCTTATTGGAAGTTTTATTTTTCATTTTGGTCTTAGTATATCTGTGTACTGTAGTGTTCTAGATGTTTGTCAATAGAAGAGACACTGATTGTCAAACTGTTCGATTATTATAGTCGTAGTTTCTCAAAATCAACTCTATGACAGTTGAATGTCCTGATAAAAAATTAGGATTAGTGAATCAATGTGTTTTTGTCAAGGTAATTAATTGTATGTCTTGTCCTGTTCTACCGAATGTATTAAACCATAATGATAAATGAAATTTCTATTTTATTTTAAAAAAATAGATAAAACTCATTTTCCCCTAAAAATCAGTTGCCCAATCCATCCTATACCCCCTATATGATAAGTATATTATTTTAATTGTACACGCATTTTCTTAAGTACTATGTGTATTTGTAGGCTCGAAATTTAGATATAGGTTTCCCCTCTAAATGCTAAGTCTGGCTCTGCCCATGATTGAGATTAATGCTAAAATGACTGCACTATATCATAATAGAAAGCATAACAACTGATGTGGCAACCCGATTGGGTTGTAAGAACGGTAGGGACAAAGGCGGGATTGTTTGAGTTAACTGCACGATCTTGATTTCGATTCCTCACTGTGTCAAGATCGACTAAGCCATTAGGGCTCTCCCTGTTGATTACCCCTAATGGATAGGCGTCAGGGCCCTATGGGATTAGTATCACCCGAGGATTGCGGATACCCACTGTTATAAAAAAAAAGACTAATCTGGCTTCTGGACCACGCATCAAAATCTAATAAAAGGATACACCCAACACCACATTTTGATGTAGGGCCCACATGCGACAATCAGCCATGGTGCATTTTATTGTGACATCGTGTTCTCATTCAAGCATTTACCGTTATTATTTGTTGTGTATTCCATACAGTCTCCAACCTTGGCTTTTTTTATTCTCAGAAATCTAGCTAGCTTGGTTCTTTGCTTTTTTTTTTTTTGAGGTCAAGTTATCAATTTTCATTACTCAATTGAGTGGATTACACCCTCTGATATGAGTGCATCTAAATCAGATGGAACTTCATACCAAATATACAGTGTGGTGTACATTTTTGCTATTTGAGCCAAATTATGAGCTACCTTGTTTGCACTTCTCTAAGCAAATTGTACCTTCCACGAACCGTGACTTTTAAGCACTAATTAAAGTCGTCAATAGTAAACATCCATATTATGAGCTAGCTTGGTTCTTTTACCTTCAATAGACATCATTAATTTTTCTTTTTTCTACAAAAAATGAAGTTTTCTCATTTAGTATTTCCGTTAATACAAGAAATTTTAGTAGCAAAAATCATTAATACAAGAGCATTGTTATTTATTTTGGTAATTTAATTTAATTTTTAATGAGAAATTTTACTCACTTTTTGGTAAAAATAATATACAAATAAATGTCTTAACCTTTGATACATAAACATTTCAAAAAATAACTGCAAAATTAATGTTATATATAGTCAAAACATTGGTCTTCACCGTATATAACGAACAATTATTTTTGATAGCTGAAACTATAATGCTACTTGTTGGCATTTTCCATATTTTATTTATTTTTATCACATACTTTCGTTATTTAATTAAAATTAGTAACCCAAACGTGTTTTTGTAGATTATACTGTCTAATAATTTTATGTTTATCCTTATATATCCATATCTATATCGCAAGTAGATTTAGACTTTTTTTTCTTATCCATCAAGATGCGCCGATTTCAAGAACTTGTCTTAAAATCGTAACAATCACGCAATATAGCTAGAGCTATATATATATAAGAGTGAGAAGAGAAAAAAACGTCTTTGTTAGAGAATCTTTAGTTCGTTTGTGTGAAGAGAGAGCCATTAAATTTGTTGTCTTGAAGAGGATTGAAGACCATTGATTGAAAGAAAGTCATGGAAAATTACAATCTGCCTTGGGGTTTTACATTCAACCCCACTGATGAAGAAATCATGGGGTACTTGCAAGCGAAGGCGAGCAACATTCAACTTCCATTCGTCGATCCAGTCGTCAAATTCGACGTCTTTACTACACACCCCACCCAACTCCACATGCAACGTATGTACTACTGTTTTTATGTTAAAAAACACTATGGTTTGTGGTTCTTGATTTTAATCGATCTTTGATTTTTGTTAGGTTATCGTGCATGCATGAATACTGTTTTAATGTTTAAATTAGGGTTTTGGGTTCTTGATAATTAAGGGAACTTCGGTGTCTTAGGTTATCTTATTACATGCTTTGATACTGTTTATTGTTAAAGCTAGCTAGCTAGCGGGTTTCGGGTTCTTGATGATTAATCAATCTTTGTTTTTTTAAGTTATTTATATGCACGCATACTGCTTATTGTTAAAACTAGGTGTATTCATATTGTCGTTAAACCTAGGGTGTAGGGTTTTTGATAATTAATAGATCTTTGATTTTTTAAGTTATTGTTACATTCATATATGCGTGTTTTTTTTTTTTTTTTTTAAAAAAAAAAAAAAATGCATATTGTTATAATTTTAAAACTAGGGTTTAGGTTTCTTGATAATTAGTCGGATCTTTGATTTTTTTGGGTTGTCTTACATGCATGTGTTTCTTTGTTGGGTGCAGAGAGGCTCAATGCTACCAGTACCCACCTCTACTTCTACGTTACGAAGAGCGGGAGAAATCGCAGTGCTGGAAATGGGTTTTGGCATGCAAGCACAGGTGCAACCGCTATCTTGAACCGCAAGAGAGAAGTGATCGGCTATAGGAGCATGCTAGTTTACTACAATAATGCTTTGAATACAAATACTAAGAAAAGAGACAGGTCGGCAAAGACCAAGTGGATCCTGCATGAGTACACGCTTCCCGAGGCTTATAACATGTCTTCCAAAGGACATAAGGTACGTGTGATTTACTGCTAAATTGAGTAAATTTATTCATTCATTTGGTTAACGGCTATATATATATATATAAGGTCATATTAAAAATAGTTTTGCATGTAGTTAGTGTACAACATATACAAGTATTATTACATAAATTTACTATTTGATTATATATTACAGAACCCTTTTGGACTATTTGCAAAATTGGTGAGTCGGGAAGAACTTTTGGAGGTGACAATTACCAAAGTAGTAGTGTTCCCTCACAACAACAAGCAAGCAACTACACAAAGAATAAACAATTGAACATGGAATTAATGGGGCCTCATCATCGCAAGAAGTTGATCAACAACAAGAATGCAAGCAATCGAATGTGATGATGGTCGAAGCTTGGTGCTAGCGGAGGATGATCTTCCTCTTGAGTTTTGGGTCGACGTTAATGATCACAACTCATCTTCGAGAGGTAGTTCAGAGGCGGCGCCTAGACGGATTGGATCGTTAATTTTTCCCGATCAATTAAATGATGATGAAGCTGCAGATGATGATCAAGAATGGATTGAAAACTTGGAGTCAATTCTAGAGGTTGACGACAAGGCACAACATCCACTCCAACGGTGCCAATACAACAACAATTTGAGCAAGAACCAAGTACTCCAACAAAGTGAGAGTGTGGCCTACATATGCCTTGATGATCTCTAAACCACAACAACAATCGAATTGATAGTGCTACCTGACGACGAGGATGATGCTTGTATTGAAGATATGGAAAACTGGATTGGCAACTTCGACTATTGTATGGACATGATTAAGGAGCTTCATGATGAGGTTTACGACGCCGACGGCAATTCAGAGTTGGAGATTGATGAGCAGCCATTCCCCAAGCGCGTCAAGTACTAGAAGGATCCACGTTTATTATGTAAATCTAAGTAGCAAAGTTTGTACATGCATGCTACTAATTAGTTACTGTATATGGATACTAAGTAGCAATTAATTTTGTTTGTAAAAAAAAAAGTAGCAATTAATTTTGTTTAAGTTACCGTAATTTATATAATATTGTTAGCTATATATTAGTATAGTCATGATTCACACACGTTGGTAAATACGTTGAAGCAAAATAGAATTTTCATTAATCATGATGGCTCAATACATTCGGTAGAACTGGACGAGACACATAATCAATTACCTTCATAAAAGTACATTGATTCGCTAATCCTAATTATTCATCAGAACATTCAACTGAAGCAGGGCTGATTTTGAGAAACTGCAACTCTAACATTGGAACAGAATGACAATCGATGACTGTTCTCTTGACAAACGACTGGAACACACCAAGATACGATATACTAAGACCATGACGAAAAAATAAAACATCCAACAAGGGAAGACAGACAAAGACTTCCGACAAGAACAGACAAATACAAACTTCCAACATTGGAAGTCAAATACTTATTGAAAAAATATGATAAAAAGTTAAATAAAGTCGTCAAACACCCAACTCGATGGGTGACCACCGAGACTATAAAAGTTCTCGCTGGCCTTGTGTCAAGATGTGTGTATATGACGCAGTGGAAGTTCTTCCAAAATGATAATCCGACACACGAATAATGCAATTCAAAATTAAACCCTAATTCTCTAAAAGAAACATAATTCACTTGTTTTTTCATAAAGATCAAAAATCAACACCTAAACTGTTACATATGTAGCCTTTATATAGGCTTGTAAAATAATGAGACTCATAATTCCAATAGAATACCATAAGACACAATAACTGTAATTATAATAAAACTCTTAACACTACTAACTCCTATTGAAAATCTAACTTTCACACAAAAAGGACACAGAACTTGTAATCCAACTAAACAAAACCATTTTACCTAATAAATAAAAATCCTAATCTAACACAAACTCTTATTTGCATCATTCTCTCCCGGTTGAGAAAATTCTTCCTCGAATTCAAAGCTTGAATCATTCTCCTATTAATGTGGGCCTGATTAGTTTACTATTGTATTCTAATAGGGATTTTCTATTGTATTCTAATAGGGATTTACTTTCTCTATAAGTATATATATCTCTTCTGGTGTAAAAAGTGTGAGTAGTGAGAATCGTGAATAAGATTGTGTTAGCGGCTGTGGGTTTTCTTCCCTTAGAAGGTTTCCCACATATAAAATTCTTGGTGATTTGTTCTCTTTCTCTTTTTTCTTGTTTTACTATTGTCATTGCTCTATGTCAAAATCTTAACAACTAGTATCAGAGCAAGGTTATTCTCAAGTTGGCATAATGACAGAAGAAAGGAAGTTACGGGTTGAGAAGTTTGACGGTCCAAACTTTGGATTTTGGAAGATGCAGATCGAAGACTACCTATATCAGAAGGATTTCTACTTACCGCTCGGTGGCAAGAACAGCAAACCTATAGATATGGACGACAAGGCTTGGGAAATACTGGATCGAAAGGCTTTGGGTGCGATTCGCCTTTTCTTGTCATCATCAGTAGCCTTCAACATCTCCAAAGAGAAGACCACACAAGATGTGATGAAAGCCCTAACACAGATGTATGAGAAACCATCGGCGTCAAACAAGGTATTCTTAATGAAACGGTTGTTTAATATGAAGAAACCTGAAAGTAGACCTATACAAGAGCATCTGAGTGATTTCAATACCATCACTAGTCAGTTAGAATCTGTAGGTATTATCTTTGATAATGAAGTATTGGCTCTTGTTATTTTGTCGGGTTTACCCGATACTTGGGATGGTCTGGTTATGGCTGTAAGGAACTCATCAGGGTCCAATATTCTAAAATTTGAGGATGTAGTGGGAGTTCTTCTTGATGAAGATACACGAAGGAGAAACAACTCTTCTGATGATGTTTCTAATAGTGCCATGAATACTAAGGAATGGGGCAGATCCTTAAAGAGGTCGAATGGCCAAGGCAATGGACGCTCACAATCTAGAAGAGGTTAGTCAAGGGGCCCTCAGATAACTTGCTGAAATTGCAAGAAGAAAGGTCATCTCAAGCGCGACTGTAAAGCACCAAAGAAAAGGGCAGATGAAAACGACAATGACAACAACTCGGTGAATGTCTCAAACGAATCAAGTTCAAATGAAGCACTGATCATGTGTTGTGACAGTAAAGATGACTCCTGCTGGATACTAGATTTTGGTGCATCGTTTCATGCTACTTCCAACAGAGAATATTTCCTTAATTATGAGAAGGGCAATTTCGGCAAGGTGTACCATGGTGATGATAAACCCTGTGACATAATCGGTAAAGGAGACGTGCTGATAGGAATGGAAAATGGGAAGCAGTTGAGGTTGCAACGAGTTAGACATGTGCCGAAACTTGCTAGAAATCTAATTTCGGAAAGCCAACTTTCTGATGATGCAGGTCTTGAGATGAAGTTCACTAAAACATCTTGGAAGCTCATAAATGGTGCCATGGTATTTGCACATGGTCAGAGAGATGGTACTCTCTACAGAGTTCTCAATGAAAACTCCATGAATATGGCCTCCTCTGAGGTCAGTGCAAAGGTGTGGCACAACGCCTCGGGCATATGAGTGAGAAGGGAATGAAGGTAATGGTGTCAAAAGGGAAGTTAGATGGACTATCATGTGTTTATTTGTCTCTATGTGAAGGTTTTGTGGTTGGAGAACAAAAAGTTATAAGTTTTTCTAAAAAAGGCAGAACTCCCAAAACTGAAAAGCTAGAACTTTTGCACACGGATGTTTGGGGTCCTTCACAGATATCCTCCCTTAATGGCTCTCATAATTACATTATTTTCATTGATGATTCGACTAGAAAGCTCTGGATTTACTTTATGAAAAATAAGTTTCAAGTGTTTGAAATTTTCAAAAAGTGGAAATGTCTAGTGGAGAACCAGACAGGTCTAAAAAGCTGAAGTGCTTGACATCAGATAATGGTGGAGAGTACTATAATAAGGACTTTGATGAGTATTGTGCTATGTATGGCATCAGAAGAGAAAGACAGTACCAAGGACACCACAACAGAATGGCATTGCTGAGCGTATGAACCGAACCATTATAGAACGTGCTAGGAGCATGTTGTTGAGTGCTGGGCTACCAAGCAGTTTTGGGCTGAAGCTGTGAATACTGCTGGTTATCTGATCAATAGAGGACCATCTACCGCAATTGATTGCAGACTGCCTGAGGAGGAATGGACAAAAAAGAAAGTAAAACTTTCACACTTAAGAACCTTTGGTTGTGTTTCCTATGTCCATATCAATGCTGAAAATAGGTCAAAGTTTGGATGCAAAGTCCAAAATGTGTATCTTGCTGTGATATGGAGTTGATAGTTTTGGTTATAGGGTATGGGATCCTGAGAGTAAAAAGGTGATCAGAAGTAAAGATGTCATATTCAATGAGGATGTGTTGTATAAGGATAGGATCAAGAAGAAAGAGGAACCTAAAAGATCAAAGTATCTTGAACTTGATGAAATCCCTCCCTATGATCCTGATCAGAGTGTTACTGAACACATTGATGAACATGAAGTTCAGGAGGAGCCAATGACACCACCCATTGTACTTCGACGTGAAAGACGAACCATTAATGATCCAGATTATTACTCTCCATCCATACACTATTTGTTGCTCACAGATGGTGGTGAACCCAATTACTATGAGGAAGCAATGCAAGTCGAGAATAAGGAAGAATGGAAGAAAGCCATGGATGACGAAATGAAGTCTCTCTACACAAATCAGACTTGGGATTTGGTCAAGCTTCCAACTAGAAAGAAGGCGATTCAGAACAAATGGGTGTACAGACTGAAACAGGAGCAAGATGGTTCCCAGAGGTACAAGGCCAGATTGGTAGTAAAAGGTTTCCAACAAAAGGAAGGAAGGTATTTATTTTACTGAGATTTTTTCTCCTATGGTCAAGATGACTACAATTAGAACTGTTCTAAGCATTGTTGTTGCAGAGGATCTACATTTAGAACAATTGGATGTAAAAACTGCCCTTCTTCATGGTAACTTGGAGGAAAATATATACATGTAGCAACCACAAAGATATCTAGAGGCTGGTAAGGAGCATCTAGTGTGTAAGTTGCACAAAAGCCTTTATGGTCTGAAACAAGCCCCCAGTCAATGGTATTTGAAGTTTGACAAGTTCATGATAACAATAGGGTATATGCGCTGTCATGTAGATCACAGCTGTTATTTCAAGAAATTTGACAATTCGTATGTTATTTTGCTCCTATATGTCGATGATATGCTGATTGCATGTACCAACATTGAAAAGATTGAAAATTTGAAAGAGCAAATGGCGAAAGAATTTTTAATGAAAGACTTAGGTGCTACGAAACAAATTTTGGGGCTGAAGATTGAAAGAGATAGAAAGAACAAGTTACTAAAACTTTGCCAAAGGGAGTACATATCGAAGGTGCTCAAGAGGTTCAACATGGATTGTGCCAAACCGGTGAGCACACTTTTAGCTGGGCATTTCAAAAACCTTTCGAAATAACATAGTCCCAAAACAGAAGAAGAACAAAAAAATATGGAGAACATCACGTATGCATCAGTAGTGGGTAGCCTTATGCCATGGTTGGAACAAGACCAGACATTTCTCATGCAGTGGGAATTGTGAGTAGGTACATGTCTAATCCTAGTTCTTATCATTGGAATGGAAGAACGGACAAAAACTGGATTTTAAGGTACCTTGCAGAACAAAAAGATGTGGCACTTTGTGCTATACAAGTGCAAAAATACAGCTGTGTGGCTTTGTTGATTCAGACATGGCTGGTGACATTGATGTTAGGAAAAGTACTACAGGTTATGTGTTTATTCTTGGAAGTGCAGCAATCTCCTGGGTATCAAAGTTACAAAAGATTGTTGCATTATCTACTACTGAGGCTGAATATGTTGGTTTTGTTGAGTACATTGAAGCGTGTAAGGAGATGACTTGGTTATAGAGCTTGTTGAGTGAACTGGATCATAAGCAAGCGGATTGTCGACTACTAAGCGACAATCAAAGCGCAATTCATCTAGCAAATAATTCTGCATTTCACTCAAGGACAAAGCATATCGATGTAAGGTATCACTTCATACGAGCTATGCTTCAAGAAGGATCTTTCAAATTGGAAAAAGTACACACCAACAAAAATCCTGCAGATATGCTCACCAAGTCAATCCCTAAAGAGAAACTAAAGTTTTGCATAGCTTCTCTTGGCCTTGCTAATTGAAGACGACAACGCAGCAGCCGCTTAAAGACATCACAAGAGAAGGAGATACTACTAAACGAGAAAATAATTTTTAGAATAAGCCCCAGGTGGGAGATATATTAGGTATATGGGCATGATTAGTTTACTATTGTATTCTAATAAGAATTTACTATTGTACTCTAATACGGATTTACTTTCTCTGTAAGTATATATATCTCTTCTAATGTAAAAAGTGTGAGTAGTGAGAATCATGAATAAGATTGTGTTGACAGCTGTGGGTTTTCTTCCCTTAGAGGATTTCCCACATATAAAATTCCCGGTGATTTGTTCTCTTTCTGTTTTTTTCTTGTTTTACTATTTTCATTGCTCTCTGTCAAAATCTTAACATCTCCCGCACAAGACATACATGGTCTTAATCTTCGTCATTCTCCACTTGCTGGAAAAAATTCGCCCTCAAATTTTCGTACATTCGCGCGACTTGTAATTTGGGGCAAATTCATCTTCACAACTAATCTTGCCTAACTCAATAATACTTGATGAAAAAAGTATTTGGGGAACAACATCTCGAATGTTTTCAAAAAACACATCACCATGAGAGTCTTGAAAAGCGTCCCTACTAACTCTTCATCCATGTCATCGGTTACTGAACAAAAGTGTTTGGTCATCGCGAACTGCACTTTTGTCTCCACAACTTTTCAACTAGGTAGTTGTCGACTTCATCTCGACAACCACGTATCTTTGTTGATGACGCCTCATCACACGACACCACCACTGATACCTGTGATTTTGACGTCAACAGTGTAACCTCAAGTACACGACCATCATATCTAAATACCACCTTTTCTTCAAGAATAGCGTCATCATTGTCATCAAAAAATGGCGGCTTGTTGATGTCGAAGATGTGACCGTCGTTGCATTCGATTAGATCAATGCATTCTTCCGATCGACAATCTTCGTCGTTGTACGCATTGTCCCTGTCAGAAGAGGAATCTCCTTTTGTTTCTTTACGAACAATTATAGATCGGAAGATATGATGACAAAATGGTGACCAACTAGAAGATTAGCTCAATAGAGATTGAAAAAAATAGATATTTAATAGAGACCAGAAACAACATTTTATCTTATGAGTGGAGGCGAGACTCCTTTTATATTTATACATACAAAAATACGGGAAAACAAGAATATGGTGTGCCAAAAAAACCAAAATAAACATCTCATAAAACCTTTGACATTAGCCCTTAAAATCAACCTTCTTTCCACCAACGAAAACAAAAATAAGGAAATTAAACACGGCTTCGCAATTCACCCAAAAGCCAATCCCCTTCACTATAGCCCAAATCACACAATATGATCCAAAGAATTTTCTAGTCACTAAATGCTCCAAACCATTCTCTAATCACACAGCCAGACCACCACGCCTCATTGCAAGCCCACATGTGTGAAAACTATGTAATACATCACAAGTACAAAGTCATCACCCTCACACAACCATGTATAAATATGATTTCAGGCCCATCGAAGCAAACAAACATAATGCACTGGCGATCAAGGCTGTTCATCACAAGTACAGAATCACCCTAAACCCTAGACCAGCGACATCATAAGAGAGAAAAATGACATATTTAGGGCTCCTACCATTGCTTTGACCAAGAAAGGCAGTGAAGTGAGCATGCAGTGTTGCAACAAGAGAAGCAGTGAGATGGTGTAGAAAGAAAAATATAGGTCAAAGGAGATACTGAAAGCACTTAAAGATCAATACGACTCACCAAATCGATTAAGACGTGCGTACATATTTGGCAATGTTCAATGGAGAGAGGTGTAACTCCTTTGCCAAACTCGACCAATCACCTCGATCCCCGTCGTCGAACAATTCATCGAACTCCCAATGGAACAATATACCCTCTCGAAAAGGGATAATCTAACACAACCTCATATCACACTTTGGGCGCACACCCTTGTCTTTTAGCCGTTTATGGTGTTTTGTCATATGTAGGGCCTACGATTGGGGAGACAAAAAAAGTCATAAATAGCTAAAAGGCAAGGGTGTGCGCCCAAAGTGTGCATTGAAAGTGGGTCATTTTAGCATTTCCCTTTTTTTCTATGCGGTTACAAAGTTATCAAACAACAAATAAAACGGTTACACAAAAAAACACATGATTTTTCTAGATTATTTTCATTTTCCTTGCTATCAAACACACCCTAAATGTAAAGGGAAAATAAATTTCTTACACCTTAGACAATCCTCGAGATTAACACAACTTTTTCTATATAAAATCAATGATAAAGTCAAAGAAGTGCGGCGCAAAGTTTAGCCTCCAATATTCTTGGGAGGACAAATGGTGAGAGGTTTTAGATTTCAATTGTGATCATGCGCCCCTCTTTTAATCGATACGAGATTTTTCTTAATTTGGTTAATATTTTTGGAAGGAACAATAGTGAGAGGGTTTAGGTATAAATAGTGACCATGGATTCCTTTCTTTAATAGTTTTAGAGATTTTTCGAGCCAAATTTAAAATAATAACGAGAGAAAATAATTACTCTTACTAAAATATACAATATGTATATTTAGTGAGAGAAAAGTTGGGTTGTACAAAAAATAAAGGTTAGGCACCAAAATATACACCCCAAATTACGAGAGGATTGATAAATAAATAGCTAGAGATGTCAATCCCCTCGATAATAGCCTAGTTTTTAACAAGGGAAATTCATTGCTCTCACTAATTTTTATCACTATTGAACCTCTTCCTTGTAGTGTGCCCAATTTTTTATTTTTTTTTTTTTTATCAAAGTGGTTGTTGTATTGATGTTCCTAGCCTAAAACGCAAGCCAATCTATTTCACATAGATATTACATTGCGAATAAAGTATGGAACTAAAATCCATGACAATGCACGCTCAGTACAACACCAATCCACATTTTTGGAAAATGAGTTTCCTAGCAAAAATGAAGCAATAAGAGATCTCACGTTTTATGAAGTTGATGAGTCTTTAGAGAATGTAGTCCCAGAGATAGATTCAAATGCAGTTGAGACTAATTCAAATTTTGCTCCTATTCTTTATTCTAGTGGGATTGATATTTCAATAGATGTTTCTAATACAAAAGAATTGCGTAGAAGCAGTCGTAAAAGTGTGCCTCGAAGACGTTTTGAAATTGAGAGTTAGGCTTTTATGATTGCTCCACATGATGAAAATGAGCCCCGTGATGTTAATGAGACTTTGTCACCATCTGCTAAAGAAAACTAGCTGAAAGAAATGGTTAAGGAAATTGAGTCTAAGAAATCTAACCACGTCTTGGACGTGGTTAATCTACCTCCTGGATGTAGATCGATTGGGAACAAATGGGTCCACAAGATCAAACGTCAGGCAGATGGACCAATCGATAGATTCAATGCACGTTTAATGGCTAAGGGAGTTACACAACAAGAAGGAATATATTTTAAAGAAACTTTTTCACCAGTTGTAAGGTTTGCCTCTATTCCTCTATTGTTTGTTATTGTTGCACATATGGATTTAGAATTACATCAAATGGATGTAAAAACAGCTTTAATGAATGGAGAATTGAATGAAGACATATATATGCAACAACCAATAGGTTTTGTTGTAAAAGGACAAGAGCGCAAAAGTGTGCAGGCTCAAAAAGTCAATATATGGTATTAAACAATCTTTAAGACAATGGTATTTAAGATTTCATCAAGTCATAACTTATTTTGGATTTAATAAGATTGATGAAGACCATTGTGTATATATTAAGCATTCAGATCAATAGTTTGTGATATTGTCCTTGTACATAGACGATATACTTTTAGCTGAAAATAACATTGCTTATGCTGTCGCCATTAAAGAATGGTTGTCCTCTAATTTTGATATGAAGGACATGAGTGGAGCAAACTTCATACAGGGTGTGAAGATTCATAGGAATCGTTCTAAAAAATTCTTGCTTTATTGCGAGTACAATATATTAAGAATATTCTTGAACGATTCAAAATGAAAAATTGTAACCCCATTGAGACTCCAATTGCTAAAGGTGAAATCCTAAGCCCGGAAATCAAAGGCTCCATTTGAGAAAGACAAAATGTCCAATGTTTCGTATGCAAGTGCAATTGGAAGTGTAATGTACGCAATAATGTGCACACGTCTCGATATATGCTACGTCGTTGGTTTAGTTAGAAAATATCAATCAAATTCTAGTCAAGCTCATTGGAAAGAAAAAGGATCTTGAAGTATCTGAAAGGCACTATGGATTTGTGTTTTTGTACCAAAGTAATGATCAGCAGTTACTTGGGTACTCTGATGTTGATTGTAGCGGTGATCCAGATGAACAAAAATCAACTTCAGAATATGTTTTCCTATTGAACAATTGTGCAATCTCATAGAGTAGTAAAAAGTAAACATGCATTGCTTTGTCAACCTTGGAGGCATAATTTGTCGCTTGCACTACTTCAGTTCAAGAGGCAATATGGCTTAGATGTTTCCATATGCACTTGCAAGTCATCAAAAGTGCATCGAAACCAGTTACTATATTTAGTGATGGTCAAGCAGCAATTGCTTATAAGAAGGATCTGAAGTATAATGGAAAGACAAAACACGTTGACACAAAGTATAACTTTGTGAGAGACATCATAGAAAGAAAAGAAGTATTGATACAACACATTCCTACGGACAGCATATCCAATGACAACCTATCGCTATGGATATTTTTTTAAGTCATGTAAAGTCCTTTGGGATTGCGTAGACTATAAATTGTTTGTTGTAACTTCTTATTTCGATTCAATAAATAAACTATATTGGTTTTTGTTATTTCATGCTTTGATATAAGTCATTAATTGACTAGAACTATGCAACAAGCATTGATTGCCTTACTCACAAAAGCAATCACCTTTGGCACTAATAGTAGCGAGTAGATATGAGACATTGAAACTTATTTGATAAATGTAACCTTGTTTGGAGTCAAGATGAGGTCATTTAGCTTGACCGTAACAGATTTCCCAGTATCTATTAAGCCTGTCAAGAAAACCAGATGTGAGATCCATTGATTGGCGCCTAATAATAGGGAGCTTCATAAGTTTCGGGTTAGGCACTTTGGGAGTGACTAAACTAAGATCTGCACAATGTATTTAGAGAATTGCATACACTCTTATTAAGAGGTTCTCCACTGTGACATGAAAAAGAATCGCATGTATTTTACGACCACTAAGTGATAAATCCCTATATCCGCACTATGAGAATCTAATTGAATAAAGTTCTTATATAGTTGAGACTTCCTGCATTTCCCTTATGACTTTTGACTACACTATAAAGTAAGGAATTAGTGTTTGCTACTTTACTGAGTAACCTATGGTCAAGTATGATTCGATCTAAAGGTGCTACATTAGGAAAGCAGCATATTCTAAACTGAGTAGAGGGAGGGCAAAGGAAGATCATATAGAATCATGTCATTTCATTTTGTATTCCATGTCGTGACACTGATGTTGAGTCACTTGGATGGATATATTAGTTAGAATATAATGCTATGACTTTAAGGTTCAGATATTGCACTTGAAGGGATTATTGAATGTTTTGAACAGACGTGACTATATGGATCTGGGTGAAATGAGATATACATAATTTTTAAAAGGGTAGATGTCTCTATGATAACTCTAATTGAATTGCTAGTGTAGAGCTCCCGCTTGCAGGCTATCTCACGGTCCCAAGACCCATTAGCTACAATGAAACATTGTCAATTGAGAACTGAATGTTTTTCCACACATGATGGGAGAATGGGAGATATCTAAGTTATCAAAACACGGGGCACCCATATGTGTGATCGACTCGACCCGACAAGATTTTTCACACACGTTGTGCGAGTGGGAAATGTTGGACACGTTTTACATGTTGTAAGTAAAACGGATAAACCTAGAGTTGGTTTTGATAATTGATATATCCAAACCAACATAATCTCTTGGGAAGCCCTAAGAGATCACAGGATAATAAATCACGAACAAGGTGATTTAGAAAAATAAGACTTTTGGCATTTTTGTGTGTTGTGAAGAAAAGAGTTCATGTTGGACTGTGGAAAAGACTGAAGTTCTACACAAATGAAGTATGTAAAAGGTATGCTTTTGCCAATACTCTTTCGATTCCTATATATTTGGTCCGAAACCTTAAGTACAAAATATGATACTTCTTTTAATATAAGCTTGAGTACAAGGAGCATTGATCCCCGCCATATTGAAAGGTAATTTTGTTCCATTTACAAACTTAAAAGCTAGGAGTAATTGCAAGCTTAGTGACAGCTTTGTGTGGATAAATCTAACAGTCATGGTAGACCTATAGAACTTGTCTAAGTGGATCACAATGAAATCATAAAACTTATTAAATGTGCCTAGTGGGCCCGACATGCCTACACAATACTATAGGATCCAATGGACCTGAATTATTTACCAAGATTCAGGATGGCGGACTTAGACTAAATACTAACTTTCTCCTTACACCTTATAGCCCCATATATATGGCCATTTAGCCCCCCAAAAAAAGAACAATTGGCCCCCGATCAGCTTCAATACTTACCCCATTTACCCCTCTTATATATATATAATTAGATAAATCTCAAACCCTAAATCTTTTTTTTTCTTTCTATTTCCTTTGTAATTCCTTCGTGAACCACCACCGATCTTCTATTTGATCGGCAGTGATTTCAAAAAAAGTGTTTACTGCATGCATTTTCTTCAATAAAAACAAATTTATTCAGATCTGAGAGTTTCAATCCTACAAAATTTTTCAGATTCATCATTGGCGCCATCACTTGCTCCCCCCATGTGTGCATCTATCATCATTCAAGTTCATCTCCGCTTCTACTGCTTGTGTTTGAATCTCTACTTACAGTTGTTGGTTTCATAGTTTATTAGGTTATCCTTTTCAATAAGTATTTATCTTTCAATGTTTGAGGTTTTTGTTTGTCTTCCCTTGTTGGAAGTTTTATTTTTCATTTTTGACGCAGCAGATATTTTCTAAATTGATTATTCGACACTACGAATAAAACAACCAAGGGCTAAAGAGAATTAACACCAAATTCTCAAGAAAAGAAATTCAATTCTTTATTAAAATACATAAAAATCCCCCTAAAACTATTACATATGTAGCCTATATATAAGCTTGTAAAATAATAAAACTCCTAATTCTAATAGAATACCAAAAGACACAATAACAGTAATTCTATTAAAACTCTTACTACCACTAATTCTTATTTAGACTCTAACTTTGACATAAAAGGACACATAACTTGTAATCCAACTAAACAAAACCATCTTATCTAATAAATAAAAAAATCCTAATATAACACAAATTCTAATTTGCATCATTCTCTCCCGGTTGAGAAAATTCGTCCTCGAATTCAATGCTTGAATAATTATTCCGCACATGACATCTATGGTCTCCATCTTCATCATTCCTCCCTTGTTGATAAAAATTAATCCTCGAATTTTTGTACCCTCGCGCATCTTCTCGGCTTTGACGATGAAATCATCAGAATTAGTCTCGACGTGCTTGAAAAGATAAAATAGGACATTATTCTGACTAGAAAAGTCATGCAAATATCCATCAACGCATATGCCGTCATTGGTTGCAAATTTGAGTACTTTTGCCTTTGCAATGTGGTCAAGGGAGTCATTGTTAACGTCGACATCACGAACCACCTCTTCAAGCTCTTGAGAAACTTCAAACAATGTAACCACTTCGATGACTAAACCGTCCTCCCCAAAGACTAACTTGTCCTCCATGATGTCGTACCCATCACTGTCAAACTTTGGCTCTTCATCAAAGTTTTCAAAGTCCTCCTCAAAAAAGATTGGATCTATTCGTCGCGCGTCGCCGTAAATAAAAAGAACCACATCTATTTCTTCCTCGGATACAAATTCCTCCTCATCAGAATAGGAATATTCCAATTCTCATTCCTCACCAAAGCCAAACTCCACCCTCAGTTGCATGATTCATCAAAATCACACATGACGATGGCTCTGATACCACTTGACGCAGCGGGGATCTTCTAAATTGATTATTCGATACTACGAATAAAACAACCTAGGGCTAAAGGGAATTAACACCAAATTCTCAAGAAAAGAAATTCAATTCTTTATTAAAATCAATAAAATTCCCCTAAAACTATTACATATGTAGCCTATATATAAGATTGTAAAATAATAAAACTCCTAATTCTAATAGAATACTAAAAGACACAACAACTGTAATTCTATTAAAACTCTTACTACCACTAATTCCTATTTAGACTCTAACTTTGACATAAAAGGACACATAACTTGTAATCCAACTAAACAAAACCATCTTGTCTAATAAATAAAAAAATACTAATCTAACACAAATTCTAATTTGCATCAGTTTTGGTCTTAGTATATCTGTGTACTGTAGTGTTCTAGACGTTTGTCAAGAGAAGAGACACTGCTTGTCAAATTGTTCCATTATTACAGTCGCATTTCTCAAAATCAACTCTATGCATTTGAATGTTTTGATAAAAAATTAGGATTAGTGAATCAATGTGTTTTTGTCAAGGTAATTAATTGTATGTCTTGTCCTGTTCTACCGAATATATTAAACCATAATGATAAATGAAATTTCTATTTTATTTTTAAAAAGAAATAGATAAATCTCGTTTTCCCCTAAAAATCAGTTGCCCAATCCATCCTATACCCCCCTATATGATAAGTATATTATTTTAATTGTACACGCATTTTCTTAAGTACTATGTGTATTTGTAGGCTCGAAATTTAGATATAGGCTTCCCCTCTAAATGCTTAGTCTGGCTCTGCCCATGATTGAGATTAATGCTAAAATGACTGCACTATATCATAATAGAAAGCATAACAACTGATGTGGCAACCCGATTGGGTTGCAAGAACGGTAGGGACAAAGGCGGGATTGTTTGAGTTAAGTGAACGATCTCGATTTCGATTCCTCACTGTGTCAAGATCGACTAGGCCATTAGGGCGTACCCCGTTGATTACCCCTAATGGAGAGGCGTCAGGGCCCTATGGGATTAGTATCACCCGAGGAGTGCGGATACCCACTGTTATAAAAAAAAGACTAATGTGGCTTCTGGGCCCTGCATCAAAATCTAATAAAAGGATACACCCAACACTCCATTTTGATGTAGGGCCCACATGCGACAATCAGCCATGGTGCATTTTATTGTGACATCTTGTTCTCATTCAAGCATTTACCGTTATTATTTGTTGTGTATTCCATACAGTCTCCAACCTTGGCTTTTTTTATTGTCAGAAATCTAGCTAGCTTGGTTCTTTGCTTTTTTTTTTTTGAGGTCATGTTATCAATTTTCATTACTCAATTGAGTGGATTACATCCGCTGATATGAGTGCATCTAAATCAGATGGAACTTCATACCAAATATACAATGTGGTGTACATTTTTGCTATTTGAGCCAAATTATGAGCTACCTTGTTTGCACTTCTCCAAGCAAATTGTACCTTCCACGAACCGTGACTTTTAAGCACTAATTAAAGTCGTCAATAGTAAACATCCATATTATGAACTAGCTTGGTTTTTTACCTTCAATAGACATCATTAATTTTTCTTTTTTCTACAAAACATGAAGTTTTCTCATTTAGTATTTCCGTTAATACAAAAAATTATAGTAGCAAAAATCATTAATACAAGAGCATTGTTATTTATTTTGGTAATTTAATTTAATTTTTAATGAGAAATTTTACTCACTTTTTGGTAAAAATAATATACAAATAAATGACTTAACTTTTGATACATAGACATTTCAAAAAATAACTGAAAAATTAATGTTATATATAGTCAAGACATTGGTCTTCACCGTATATAACGAACAATTATTTTTGATAACTAAAACTATAATGCTACTTGTTGGCATTTTCCATATTTTATTTATTTTTATCACATACTTTCGTTATTTAATTAAAATTAGTAACCCAAACGTGTTTTTGTAGATTATACTGTCTAATAATTTTATGTTTATCCTTATATATCCATATCTATATCGCAAGTAGATTTAGACTTTTTTTTCTTATCCATCAGTACGCCTGATTTCAAGAGAATCTTTAGTTCGTTTGTGTGAAGAGAGAGCCATTAAATTTGTTGTCTTAAAGAGGATTGAAGACCATTGATTGAAAGTCATGGAAAATTACAATCTGCCTTGGGGTTTTACATTCAACCCCACTGATGAAGAAATCATGGGGTATTTGCAAGCGAAGGCGAGCAACATTCAACTTCCATTCGTCGATCCAGTCGTCGAATTCGACGTCTTTACTACACACCCCACCCAACTCCATATGCAACGTATGTACTACTGTTTTTATGTTAAAAAACACTATGGTTTGTGGTTCTTGATTTTAATCGATCTTTGATTTTTGTTAGGTTATCGTGCATGCATGAATACTGTTTTAATGTTTAAATTAGGGTTTTGGGTTGTTGATAATTAAGGGAACTTCGGTGTCTTAGGTTATCTTATTACATGCTTTGATACTGTTTATTGTTAAAGCTAGCTAGCTAGCGGGTTTAGGGTTCTTGATGATTAATCAATCTTTGTTTTTTTAAGTTATTTACATGCACGCATACTGTTTATTGTTAAAACTAGGTGCATTAATATTGTTGTTAAACCTAGGGTGTAGGGTTCTTGATAATTAATCGATCTTTGATTTTTTAAGTTATTGTTACATTCATATATGCGTGTTGTTTTAATTTTTTTTTTTTTTTAAAAAAAACTGCGTATTGTTATAATTTTAAAACTAGGGTTTAGGTGTCTTGATAATCAATCGGATCTTTGATTTTTTTGGGTTGTCTTACATGCATGTGTTTCTTTGTTGGGTGCAGAGAGGCTCAATGCTACCAGTACCCACCTCTACTTCTACATTACGAAGAGCGGGAGAAATCGCATTGCTGGAAAGGGGTTTTGGCATGCAAGCACAGGTGATCGGCTATCTTGAACCGCAAGAGAGAAGTGATCGGCTATAGGAGCATGCTAGTTTACTACAATAATGCTTTGAATACAAATACTAAGAAAAGAGACAGGTCGGCAAAGACCAAGTGGATCCTGCTTGAGTACACGCTTCCCGAGACTCATAACATGTCTTCCAAAGGACATAAGGTACGTGTGATTTACTGCTAAATTGAGTAAATTTATTCTTTCATTCGGTTAACGGTTATATATATATATATAAAAGGTCATATTAAAAATGTTAGTGTACAACATATACAAGTATTATTACATAAATTTACTATTTGATTATATATTACAGGAATCCTTTTGGACTATTTGCAAAATTGGTGAGACAGGAAGAACTTTTGGAGGTGACAATTACCAAAGTAGTAGTGTTCCCTCACAACAACAGCAACAACCACAGCAACAGCAATTGAACATGGAATTAATGGGGCCTCAATACATTTGGTAGAACTGGACGAGACACATAATCAATTACCATCATAAAAGTATATTGATTCTCTAATCCTAATTATTCATCAGAACATTCAACTGACGCAGGGCTGATTTTGAGAAACTGCGACTCTAACATTGGAACAGAATGACAATCGATGACTGTTCTCTTGACAAACGACTGGAACACACCAGTACACAAATATACTAAGACCATGACGAAAAAATAAAACATCCAACAAGGGAAGACAGACAAAGACTTCCGACAAGAACAGACAAATACAAACTTCTAACATTGGAAGTCAAATACTTATTGAAAAAATATGATAAAAAGTTAAATAAAGTCGTCAAACACCCAACTCGATGGGTGACCACCGAGACTATAAAAGTTCTCGCTGGCCTTGTGTCAGGATGTGTGTATGTGACGCAGTGGAAGTTCTTCCAAAATGATAATCCGACACACGAATAATGTAATTCAAAATTAAACCCTAATTCTCTAAAAGAAACATAATTCGTTTGTATTTTCATAAAGATCAAAAATCAACCCCTAAACTGTTACATATGTAGCCTTTATATAGGCTTGTAAAATAATGAGACTCATAATTCCAATAGAATACCATAAGACACATTAACTGTAATTATAATAAAACTCTTAACACCACTAACTCCTATTGAAAATCTAACTTTGACACAAAAAGGACACAGAACTTGTAATCCAACTAAACAAAACCATTTTATCTAATAAATAAAAATCCTAATATAACACAAACTCTTATTTGCATCATTCTCTCCCGGTTGAGAAAATTCTTCCTCGAATTCAAAGCTTGAATCATTCTCCTATTAATGTGGGCCTGATTAGTTTACTATTGTATTCTAATAGGGATTTACTATTGTATTCTAATAGGGATTTACTTTCTTTATAAGTATATATATCTCTTCTGGTGTAAAAAGTGTGAGTAGTGAGAATCGTGAATAAGATTGTGTTGGCGGCTATGGGTTTTCTTCCCTTAGAAGGTTTCCTACATATAAAATTCTTGGTGATTTTTTATCTTTCTCTTTTTTTCTTGTTTACTATTGTCATTGCTCTCTGTCAAAATCTTAACAACTGGTATCAGAGCAAGGTTATTCTCAAGTGGGAGTAATGACAGAAGAAAGGAAGTTACAGGTTGAGATGTTCGACGATTCGAACTTTGGATTTTGCAAGATGCAGATCGAAGACTACCTATATCAGAAGGATTTCTACTTACCGCTCGGTGGCAAGAACAGAAAACCTATAGATATGGACGACAAGGCTTGGAAAATACTGGATCGAAAGGCTTTGGGTGCGATTCGCCTTTCACTGTCATCATCGGTAGCCTTCAACATCTCCAAAGAGAAGACCACACAAGATGTGATGAAAGCCCTAACACAGATGTATGAGAAACCATCGACGTCAAACAAGGTATTCTTAATGAAACGGTTGTTTAATATGAAGAAACCTGAAAGTAGACCTATACAAGAGCATCTGAGTGATTTCAATACCATTACTAGTCAGTTAGAATCTGTGGGTATTATCTTTGATAATGAAGTATTGGCTCTAGTTATTTTGTCGGGTTTACCAGATAGTTGGGATGGTCTGGTTATGGCTATAAGGAACACATCAGGGTCCAATATTCTGAAATTTGAGGATGTAGTGGGAGTTCTTCTTGACGAAGATACACGAAGGAGAAACAACTCTTCTGATGATGTTTCTAATAGTGCCATGAATACTGAGGAATGGGGCAGATCCTCAACGAGGCCGAATGGCCAAGGAAATGGACGCTCATAATCTAGAAGAGGTCAGCCAAGAGGCCCTCAGATAACTTGCTAAAATTGCAAGAAGAAAGGTCATCTCAAGCGCGATTGTAAAGCACCAAAGAAAAGGGCAGATGAAAACGACAATGAAAACAACTCGGTGAATGTCTAAAACGAATCAAGTTCAGATGAAGCACTGATCATGTGTTGTGACCGTAAAGATGACTCCTGTTGGATACTAGATTTTGGTGCATCGTTTCATGCTACTTCCAACAGAGAATATTTCCTTAATTATGAGAAGGGCAATTTCGGCAAGGTGTACCATGGTAATGATAAACCCTGTGACATAATCGGTAAAGGAGACGTGCTGATAGGAATGGAAAATGGGACGCAGTTGAGGTTGCAACGAGTTAGACATGTGCCGAAACTTGCTAGAAATCTAATTTCGGTAAGCCAACTTACTGATGATGCAGGTCTTGAGATGAAGTTCACTAAAACATCTTGGAAGCTCATAAAAGGTGCCATGGTATTAGCACATGGTCAGAGAGATGGTACTCTCTACAGAGTTCTCAATGAAAACTCCATGAATATGGCCTCCTCTGAGGTCAGTGTAAAGGTGTGGCACAACGCCACGGGCATATGAGTGAGAAGGGAATGAAGGTAATGGTGTCAAAAGGGAAGTTAGATGGACTATCATGTGTTTATCTGTCTATATGTGAAGGTTGTGTGGTTGGAATACAAAAAGTTATCAGTTTTTCTAAAAAGGGCCGAACTCCCAAAACTGAAAAGCTAGAACTTGTGCACACGGACGTTTGGGGTCCTTCACAGATATCCTCCCTTAATGGCTCTCGTAATTACAATACTTTCATTGATGATTCGACTAGAAAGCTCTGGATTTACTTTATGAAAAATAAGTTTCAATTGTTTGAAATTTTCAAAAAGTGGAAATGTCTAGTAGAGAACCAGACAGGTCTAAAGCTGAAGTGCTTGACATCAGATAATGGTGGAGAGTACTATAATAAGGACTTTGATTAGTACTGTGCTATGTATGGCATCAGAAGAGAAAAGACAGTACCAAGGACACTACAATAGAATGGCATTGCTGAGCGTATGAACCGAACTATTATAGAACGTGCTAGGTGCATGTTGTTGAGTCTTTGGGCTACCAAGAGTTTTGGTGAAAGTGTGAATACCTATTTGGTTATCTGATCAACAGAGGACCATCTACCGCAATTGATTGCAGACTGCCTAACGAGGAATGGACAAAAAAGAAAGTAAAACTTTCACACTTAAGAACCTTTGGTTGTGTTTCCTATGTCCATGTCAATGCTGAAAATAGGTGAAAGCTGGATGCAAAGTCCAAAATGTGTATCTTGCAGGGATATGGAGTTGATAGTTTTGGTTATAGGCTATGGGATCCTGAGAGTAAAAAGGTGATCAGAAGTGAAGATGTCATATTCAATGAGGATGTGTTGTATAAGGATAGGATCAAGAAGAAAGAGGAACGAAAAAGATCAAAGTATCTTGAACTTGATGATATCCCTCCTTATGATCCTGATCAAAGTGTTACTGAACACATTGATGAACATAAAGTTCAGGAGGAGCCAGTGACACCACCCATTGCACTTTGACGTGAAAGACGAACCATCAATGATCCAGATTATTACTCTCCATCCATACACTATTTGTTGCTCACAGATGGTGGTGAACCCAATTACTATGAGGAAGCAATGCAAGTCGAGAACAAGGAAGAATGGAAGAAAGCCATAGATGACGAAATGAAGTCTCTCTACACAAATCAGACTTGGGATTTGGTCAAGCGTCCAACTGGAAAGAAGGCGATTCAGAACAAATGGGTGTACAGACTGAAACAGGAGCAAGATGGTTCCCAGAGGTACAAGGCCAGATTGGTAGTAAAAGGTTTCCAACAAAATGCAGGTATTTATTTTACTGAGATTTTTTCTCCTGTGGTCAAGATGACTACAATTAGAACTGTTCTAAGCATTGTTGCTGCAGAGGATCTACATTTAGAACAATTGAATGTAAAAACTGCCCTTTGTCATGGTGACTTGGAGCAAAATATATACATGCAGCAACCACAAAGATATCTAGAAGCTGGTAAGGAGCATCTTGTGTGAAAGTTGCACAAAAGCCTTTATGGTCTGAAACAAGCCCCCAGACAATGGTATTTGAACTTTGACAAGTTCATGATAACAATAGGGTACATGCGCTGTCATGTAGATCACAGCTGTTATTTCACGAAATTTGACAATTCGTATGTTATTTTGCTTCTATATGTCGATGATATGCTGATTGTAGGTACCAACATTGAAAAGATTGAAAATTTGAAAGAGCAAATGGTGAAAGAATTTTCAATGAAAGACTTACATGCTGTGAAACAAATTTTGGGGCTGAAGATCGAAAGAGATAGAAAGAACAAGTTACTAAAACTTTGCCAAAGGGAGTACATATCGAAGGTGCTCAAGAGGTTCAACATGGATTGTGCAAAACCGGTGAGCACACCTTTAGCTGGGCATTTCAAAAACCTTTCGAAACAACATAGTCCCAAAACAGAAGAAGAACAAAAGAATATGGAGAACATCCCGTATGCATCGACAGTGGGTAGCCTTATGCCATGGTTGGTACAAGACCCGACATTTCTCATGCAGTGGAAATTGTGAGTAGGTACATGTCTAATCCTGGTTTTTATCATTGGAATGCAGTAAAATGGATTTTAAGGTACCTTGCAGGAACAAAAGATGTGGCACTGTGCTATACAAGTGCAAAAATACAGCTGTGTGGCTTTGTTGATTCAGACATGTCTGGTGACATTGATGTTAGGAAAAGTACTACAGGTTATGTGTTTATTTTTGGAAGTGCAGCAATCTCCTGGGTATCAAAGTTACAAAAGATTGTTGCATTATCTACTACTGAGGCTGAATATGTTGCAGCTGTTGAAGCGTGTTAGGAGATGACTTGGTTATAGAGCTTGTTGAGTGAACGGGATCATAAGCAAGTGGATTGTCGACTACTAAGCGACAGTCAGAGCGCAATTCATCGTGCAAAGAATTCTGCATTTAACTCAAGGACAAAGCATATCGATGTAAGGTATCACTTCGTACGAGCTAATGCTCGAGGAAGGATCTTTCAAATTGGAGAATGTAAACACCAACAAAAATCCTGCAGATATGCTCACCAAGTCAGTCCCTAAAGAGAAACTGAAGTTTTGCATAGCTTCTCTTGGCCTTGCTAATTGAAGACGACAAGGCAGCAGCCGCCTAAAGACACCACTAGAGAAGGAGATACTACTAAACGAGAAAATAATTTTTAGAATCAGCCCCAAGTGGGAGATATGTTAGGTATATGGGCCTGATTAGTTTACTATTGCATTCTAATAAGGATTTACTATTGTACTCTAATACGGATTTACTTTCTCTGTAAGTATATATATCTCTTCTAATGTAAAAAGTGTGAGTAGTGAGAATCGTGAATAAGATTGTGTTGATGGCTGTGGGTTTTCTTCCCTTAGAGGATTTCCACATATAAAATTCCTGGTGATTCTCTCTGTCAAAATCTTAACATCTCCCGCACAGGACATACATGGTCTTAATCTTCGTCATTCTCCACTTGCTGGAAAAAATTCGCCCTCAAATTTTGGTACATTCGCGCAACTTGTAATTTGGGGCAAATTCATCTTCACAACTAATCTTGCCTAACTCAATAATACTTGATGAAAAACGTATTTGGGGAACAACATCTTGAATGTTTTCAAAAAACACATCACCATGAGAGTCTTGAAAAGCGTCCCTACTAACTCTTCATCCATGTCATCGGTTACTGAACAAAAGTGTTTGGTCGCCGCGAACTGCACTTTTGTCTCCACAACTTTTCAACTAGGTAGTTGTCGACTTCATCTCGACAACCACGTATCTTTGTTGATGACGCCTCATCACACGACACCACCACTGACACCTGTGATTTTGACGTCAATAGTGTAACCTCAAGTACACGACCATCATATCCAAATACCACCTTTTCTTCAACAATGGCGTCATCATTGTCATCAAAAAATGGCGGCTTGTTGATGTCGAAGATGTGACCGTCGTTGCATTCGATTAGATCAATGCATTCTTCCGATTGACAATCTTCGTCGTTGTACGCATTGTCCCGGTCAGAAGAGGAATCTCCTTTTGTTTCTTTATGAACAATTGTAGATCGGAAGATATGATGACAAAATGGAGACCAACTAGAAGATTAGCTCAATAGAGATTGAAAAAAATAGATATTTAATAGAATATATTTTAAGGAACTTTTTCACTAGTAAGGTTTGCCTCTATTCCTCTATTGTTTGTTATTGTTGCACATATGGATTTAGAATTACATCAAATGGATGTAAAAACTGCTTTAATGAATGGAGAATTGAATGAAGACATATATATGCAACAACCAATAGGTTTTGTTGTAAAAGGACAAGAGCGCAAATGTGTGCAAGCTCAAAAAGTCAATATATGGTATTAAACAATCTTCAAGACAATGGTATTTAAGATTTCATCAAGTCATAACTTATTTTGGATTTAATAAGATTGATGAAGACCATTGCGTATATATTAAGCATTCAGATCAATAGTTTGTGATATTGTCCTTGTAAATAGACGATATACTTTTAGCTGAAAATAACATTGATTATGCTGTTGCCATTAAAGAATGGTTGTCCTCAAATTTTGATATGAAGGACATGAGTGGAGCAAACTTCATACAGGGTGTGAAGATTCATAGGAATCGTTCTAAAAAATTCTTGCTTTATCGCGAGTACAATATATTAAGAATATTCTTGAACAATTCAAAATGAAAAATTATAACCCCATTGAGACTCCAATTGCTAAAGGTGAAATCCTAAGCACGGAAATCAAAGGCTCCATTTGAGAAAGACAAAATGTCCAATGTTTCGTATGCAAGTGCAATTGGAAGTTTAATGTACGCAATGATGTGCACACGTCTCGATATATGCTACGTCATTGGTTTAGTTAGAAAATATCAATAAAATTCTAGTCAAGCTCATTGGAAAGAAAAAGGATCTTGAAGTATCTGAAAGGCACTATGGATTTGTGTTTTTGTACCAAAGTAATGATCAGCAGTTACTTGGGTACTCTGATGTTGATTGTAGCAGTGATCCAGATGAACGCAAATCAACTTTAGAATATGTTTTCCAATTGAATAATTGTGCAATCTCATGGAGTAGTAAAAAGTAAACATGCATTGCTTTGTCAACCTTGGAGGCATAATTTGTCGCTTGCACTACTTTAGTTCTAGAGGCAATATGACTTAGACATTTCGTTATGCACTTGCAAGTCATCAAAAGTGCATCGAAACCAGTTACTATATTTAGTGATGGTCAAGCAGCAATTGCTTATAAGAAGGATCTGAAGTATAATGGAAAGACAAAACACGTTGACATAAAGTATAACTTTGTGAGAGACATCATAGAAAGAAAAGAAGTATTGATACAACACATTCCTACGCAAAGGATGACAGCATATCCAATGACAACCTATCGCTAGGGATATTGTTTTAAGTCATGTAAAGTCCTTTGGGATTGCGTAGACTATAAATTGTTTGTTGTAACTTCTTATTTCGATTCAATAAATAAACTTTATTGGTTTTTGTTATTTCATGCTTTGATATAAGTCATTAATTGACTAGAACTATGCAACAAGCATTGATTGCCTTACTCACAAAAGCAACCACCTTTGGCACTAATAGTAGCGAGTAGAGATAAGACATTGAAACTTATTTGATAAATGTAACCTTGTATGGAGTCAAGATGAGGTCATTTAGCTTGACTGTAACAGATTTCCCACTATCTATTAAGCCTGTCAAGAAAACCAGATGTGAGATCCATTGATTGGCGCCTAATAATAGGGAGCTTCATAAGATTCGGGTTAGGCACTTTGGGAGTGACTAAACTAAGATCTGCACAATGTATTTAGAGAATTGCATACACTCTTATTAAGAGATTCTCCATTGTGACATGAAAAAGAATCGCATGTGTTTTACGACCACTTAGAAGTGATAAATCCCTATATCCACACTATGTGAATCTAATTGAATAAAGTTCTTATATAGTTGAGACTTACTGCATTTCCTTTATGACTTTTGACTACACTATAAAGTAAGGAATTAGTGTTTGCTACTTTACTGAGTAACGTATGGTCGAGTATGATTCGATCTAAAGGTGCTACATTAAGAAAGCAGCAGATTCTAAACTGAGTAGAGGGAGGGCAAAGGAAGATCATATAGAATCATGTCATTTCATTTTGTATTCAATGTCGTGACACTGATGTTGAGTCACTTGGATGGATATATTAGTTAGAATATAATGCTATGACTTTAAGGTTCAGATATTGCTCTTGAAGGGATTATTGAATGTTTTGAACAGACATGACTATATGGATCTGGGTGAAGTGAGATATACATAATTTTTAAAAGGGTAGATGTCTCTATGCTAACTCTAATTGAATTGCTAGTGTAGAGCTTCCCCTTGCAGGCTATCTCACGGTCCCAAGACCCATTAGCTACAATGAAACATTGTCAATTGAGAACTGAATGTTTTTCCACATATGATGGGAGAATGGGAGATATCTAAGTTATCAAAACATAGGGCACCCATATGTGTGATCGACTCGACCCGACAAGATTTTCCACACACATTGTGCGAGTGGGAAATGTTGGGCACATTTTACATGTTTTAAATAAAACGAATAAACCTAGAGCTGGTTTTGATAATTGATATATCGAAACCAACATAATCTCTTGGGAAGCCCTAAGAGATCACAGGATAATAAATCACGTACAAGGTGATTTAGAAAAATAAGACTTTTGCCATTTTTGTGTGGTGTGAAGAAAAGAGTTCATGAGAAGTGTCTTCTAAGCTTTTGGACTGTGGAAAAGACTGAAGTTCTACACAAATGAAGTAGGTAAAAGGTATGCCTCTGCCAATCCTCTTTCGATTCCTATATATTTGTTCTGAAACCTTAAGTACAAAATATGATACTTCTTTTAATATAAGCTTGAGTACAAGGAGCATTGATCCCCGCCATATTGAAAGGTAATTTGGTTCCATTTACAAACTAACAAGCTAGGAGCAATTGCAAGCTTAGTGACAGCTTTGTGTGGATAAATCTAACAGTCATGGTAGACCTATAGAACATGTCTAAGTGGATCACAATGAAATCATAAAACATATTAAATGTGCCTAGTGGGCCCGACATTCCTACACAATACTATAGGATCCAATGGACCTGAATTATTTACCAAGATTCATGATGGCAGACTTAGACTAAATACTAACTTTCTCCTTACACCTTATAGCCCCATATATATGGCCATTTAGCCCCGAAAAAAAGAACACTTGGCCCCCGATCAGCTTCAATTTTTTACCCCATTTACCCCTCTTATATATATATATTTAATTAGATAAATCTCAAACCCTAAATCTTTTTTTTCTCTTTCGATTTCCTTTGTAATTCCTTCGTCAACCACCGCCGATCTTCTATTTGATTAGTAGTGGTTTCAAAAAAAGTGTTTACTGCATGCATTTTCTTCAATAAAAACAAATTTATTCAGATCTGAGAGTTTCAATCCTACAAAATTTTTCAGATTCATCATTGGCACCATCACTTGCTCCCCCCATGTGTGCATCTATCATCATTCAAGTTCATCTCCGCTTCTACTGCTTGTGTTTGAATATCTACTTACAGTTGTTGGTTTCATAGTTTATTAGGTTATCCTTTTCAATAAATATTTATCTTTCAATGTTTGAGGTTTTTGTTTGTCTTCCCTTGTTCGAAGTTTTATTTTTCTTTTTTGACGCAGAGGAGATCTTTTAAATTGATTATTCGACACTACGAATAAAACAACCAAGGGCTAAAGAGAATTAACACCAAATTCTCAAGAAAAGAAATTCAATTCTTTATTAAAATCCATAAAAATCCCCCTAAAACTATAACATATGTAGCCTATATATAAGCTTGTAAAATAATAAAACTCCTAATGCTAATAGAATACCAAAAGAAACAATAACAGTAATTCTATTAAAGCTCTTACTACCACTAATTCTTATTTAGACTCTAACCTTGACATAAAAGGACACATAACTTGTAATCCAACTAAACAAAACCATCTAATCTAATAAATAAAAAAATTCTAATCTAACACAAATTCTATTTTGCATCTTTCTCTCCCGGTTGAGAAAATTCCTCCTCGAATTCAACGCTTGAATAATTATTCCGCACATGACGTCTATGGTCTCCATCTTCATCATTCTTCCCTTGTTGATAAAAATTCGTCCTCGAATTTTCGTACCCTCGCGTGTCTTCTCGGCTTTGACAATGAAATCATCACAACTAGTCTCGACGTACTTGAAAAGATAAAATAGGACATTATTCTAACTAGAAAAGTCATGCAAATATCCATCAACGCATATGCTGTCATTGGTTGCAAATTTGAGTACTTTTTTCTTTGCAATGAGGCCAAGGGAGTCATTGTTAACGTCGACATCACGAACCACCTCTTCAAGCTCTGGAGAAACTTCAAACAATGAAATCACTTCGATGACTAAACCGTCCTCTCCAAAGACTAACTTGTCCTCCACGAAGTCGTACCCATCACTGTCAAACTTTGGCTCTTCGTCAAAGTTTTTGAAGTCCTCCTCAAAGAAGATTGGATCTATTCGTCGCGCATCGCCGTAAAGAAAAAGAACCATATCTATTTCTTCCTCGAATACAAATTCCTCCTCATCAGAATAGGAATATTCCAATTCTCGTTCCTCACCAAAGCCAAACTCCACTCTCAGTTGCATGATTTATCCAAATCACACGTGACGATGGCTCTGATACCACTTGATGCAGAGGGGATCTTCTAAATTGATTATTCGACACTACGAATAAAACAACCTAGGGCTAAAGAGAATTAACACCAAATTCTCAAGAAAAGAAATTCAATTCTTTATTAAAATCAATAAAAATCCCCTTAAAACTATTACATATGTAGCCTATATATAAGATTGTAAAATAATAAAACTCCTAATTCTAATAGAATACCAAAAGACACAACAACTGTAATTCTATTAAAACTCTTACTACCACTAATTCCTATTTAGACTCGAACTTTGACATAAAAGGACACATAACTTGTAATCGAACTAAACAAAACCATTTTATCTAATAAATAAAAAATACTAATCTAACACAAATTCTAATTTGCATCAGTTTTGGTCTGAGTATATCTCTGTACCGTAGTGTTCTAGACGTTTGTCAAGAGAAGAGACACTGCTTGTCAAATTGTTCCATTATTACAGTCGCAGTTCTCAAAATAAACTCTATGGCGGTTGAATGTTTTGATAAAAAATTAGGATTAGTGAATCAATGTGTTTTTGTCAAGGTAATTAATTGTATGTCTTGTCCTGTTCTACCAAATGTATTAAACCATAATGATAAATGAAATTTCTATTTTATTTTTTTAAAAAATAGATAAATCTCGTTTTCCCCTAAAAATCAGTTGCCCAATCCCTCCTATACCCCTATATGATAAGTATATTATTTTAATTGTACATGCATTTTCTTAAGTACTATGTGTATTTGTAGCCTTGAAATTAAGATATAGGTTTCCCCTCTAAATGCTAAGTCTGGCTCAGCCAATGATTGAGATTAATGCTAAAATGACTGCACTATATCATAATAGAAAGCATGACAACTGATGTGGCAACCTGGTTAGGTTGCCAGAACAGTAGGGACAAAGGCGGGATTGTTTGAGTTAAACGCACGATCTCGATTTCGATTCCTCACTGTGTCAAGAGCGATTTGGCCATTAGGGCGCTCCCCGTTGATTACACCTAATGGAGAGGCATCAGGGCCCTATGGGATTAGTATCACTCGAGGAGTCTGGATACCCACTGTTATCATAAAAAAAGACTAATGTGGCTTTTGGGCCCTGCATCAAAATCTAATGAAATGATACACACAACACCCCATTTTGATGTTGGGCCCACGTGCGACAATCAGCCGTGGTGAATTTTATTGTAACATCATGTTCTTATTCAAGCATTTACCGTTATTATTTGTTATGTATTCCACACAGTCTCCAACCCTGTCTTTTTTTTATTGTCAGGAATCTTGCTAGCTTTGTTCTTTGCTTTTTTTTTGAGGTCAAGTTATCAATTTTCATTACTCAATTGAGTCGATTACATCCGCTGATATGAGTGCATCTAATTAAAGTCGTGACTTTAATTATGAGCTATTTGAGCCAAATTATGGGCCAAATTACTCAATTTGGCTTAATTTTCATTACTCAATTTTCAATTATTTTCATTACTCAATTTTCATACCAAATATACAATGTGGTGTACATTTTTGCTATTTGAGCCAAATAATGAGCTACCTTATTTGCACTTCTCCTAGCAAATTGTACCTTCCACGAACCGTGACTTTTAAGCACTAATTAAAGTCGTCGAGTAAACATCCATGTTATGAGCTAGTTGGGTTCTTTTACCTTCAATAGACATCATTAATTTTTCTTTTTTTACAAAAAATGAAGTTTTCTCATTTAGTATTTCGGTTAATACAAAAAATTGTAGTAGCAAAAATCATTAATAAAAGAGCATTGTTATTTATTTTGGTAATTTAATTTAATTTTTAATGAGAAATTTTACTCACTTTTTGGTAAAAATAATATACAAATAAACGACTTAACCTTTGATACATAAACATTTCAAAAAATAACTGCAAAATTAATGTTATATATAGTCAAAAAATTGGTCTTCACCGTATATAACGAACAATTATTTTTGATAGCTGAAACTATAATGCTACTTGTTGGCATTTTCCATATTTTATTTATTTTAATAATATACTTTCGTTAATTTAATTACAATTAGTAACCCAAACGTGTTTTTGTAGATTATACTATCAAGAAAACCAGATGTGAGATCCATTGATTGGCGCCTAATAATAGCGAGCTACATAAATTTCGGGTTAGGCACTTTGGGAGTGACTAAACTAAGATCTGCACAATGTATTTAGAGAATTGCATACACTCTTATTAAGAGGTTCTCCACTGTGACATGAAAAAGAATCGCATGTATTTTACGAACACTTAGAAGTGGTAAATCCCTATATCCACACTGTGTGAATCTAATTGAATTAAGTTCTTATATAGTTGAGGCTTCCTGCATTTCCCTTATGACTTTTGACTACACTATAAGGTAAGAAATTAGTGTTTGCTACTTTACTTAGTAACCTATGGTCAAGTATGATTGGATCTAAAGGTGCTACATTAGGAAAGCAGAAGATTCTAAACTGAGTAGAGGGAGGACAAGGGAAGATCATATAGAATCATGTCATTTCATTTTGTATTCTATGTCGCGACACTGAAGTTGAGTCTCTTGGATGGATATATTAGTTAGAATTTAATGCTATGACTTTAAGGTTCAGATATTGCTCTTGAATGGATTATTGAATGTTTTGAACAGACGTGACTATATGGATCTAGGCGAAGTGAGATATACATAATTTTTAAAAGGTTAGATGTCTCTATGCTGACTCTAATTGAGTTGTTAGTGTAGAGCAGCCGCTTGTAGGCTATCTCACGGTCCCAAGACCCATTAGCTACAATGAAACATTGTCAATTGAGAACTGAATGTTTTTCCACACATTATGGGAGAATGGGAGATATCTAAGTTATCAAAACACGGGCCACCCATATGTATGATCGACTCGACCTGATAAGATTTTCCACACACGATGTGCAAGTGGGAAATGTTGTGCACGTTTTACATGTTGTAAATAAAATGGATAAGAGTTGGTTTTGATAATTGATATATCCTAACCACCATAATCTCTTGGGAAGCCCTAAGAGATCACAGGATAATAAATCACGTACAAGGTGATTTAGAAAAATAAGACTTTTGGCATTTTTATGTGGTGTGAAGAAAAGAGTTCTCAAGAAGTGTCTTCCAAGCTTTTGGGCTGTGGAAGAAGTTCTACACAAATGAAATAGATAAAAGGTATGCGTCTGCAAATACTCTTTCGATTCCTATATATTTGGTCGGAAACCTTAAGTACAAAATATGATACTTCTTTTAATATAAACATGAGTACGATGAGCATTGA
This sequence comes from Stephania japonica, assembly GCA_039657345.1. Lineage (NCBI taxonomy): Eukaryota > Viridiplantae > Streptophyta > Magnoliopsida > Ranunculales > Menispermaceae > Stephania > Stephania japonica. The sequence goes on along the minus strand of CM077558.1, from coordinate 26,466,423 downwards.
TCCTCGCCATATTGAAAGGTAATTTTGTTCCATTTACACACTAACGAGCTAGGAGCAATTGCAAGCTTAGTGACAGCTTTGTGTGGATAAATCTAACAGTCATGGTAGACCTATAGAACATGTCTAAGTGGATCACAATGTACTCATAAAACTTATTAAATGTATCCAGTGTGCCCGTCATGCCTACACAATACTATAGGATCCAAACTTTGTCCTTACACCTTACAGCCCCATATATACGGCCACTTAGCCCCCCAAAAAAGAACACTTGGCCCCGTTCAGCCTTAATACTTACCCGATTTACCCCTCTTTTATATTTATATATATAAACCCTAAATCTTTTTTTTCTCTTTTAATTTCCTTTGTAATTCCTTCGTGAACCACCGCTGACCTTCTATTTGATCGGCAGTGGTTTTTAAAAAAAGTGTTTACTGCATGCATTTTCTTCAATAAAAAAAATTTATTCAGATCTTAGAGTTTCAATCCTACCAAAGTTTCTGATTCATCATTGGCGCCATCACTTGCTCCCCCCATGTGTGCATCTGTCATCATTCAAGTTCATCTCCGCTTCTACTGCTTGTGTTTGAATCTCTGCTTACAATTGTTGATTTGATAGTTTATTAGGTTATCCTTTTCAATAAGTATTTACCTTCCAATGTTAGAGGTTTTTGTTTGTCTTCCCTTATTGGAAGTTTTATTTTTCATTTGGTCTTAGTATATCTGTGTACTGTAGTGTTCTAGACGTTTGTCAATAGAAGAGACACTGATTGTCAAACTGTTCGATTATTATAGTCGCAGTTTCTCAAAATCAACTCTATGGCAGTTGAATGTTCTGATAAAAAATTAGGATTAGTGAATCAATGTGTTTTTGTCAAGGTAATTAATTGTATGTCTTGTCTTGTTCTACCGAATGTATTAAACCATAATGATAAATGAAATTTCTATTTATTTTTAAAAAAATAGATAAAACTCATTTTCCCCTAAGAATCAGTTGCCCAATCCCTCCTATATCCCCCTATATGATAAGTATATTATTTTAATTGTACACGCATTTTCTTAAGTACTATGTATATTTGTAGGCTCGAAATTTAGATATAGGTTTCCCCTCTAAATGCTAAGTTTTGCTCTGCCCATGATTGAGATTAATGCTAAAATGACTGCACTATATCATAATAGAAAGCATAACAACTGATGTGGCAACTCGATTGGGTTGCAAGAACGGTAGGGACAAAGGCGGAATTGTTTGAGTTAAGTGCACGATCTCGATTTCGATTCCTCACTGTGTCAAGATCGACTAGGCCATTAGGGCGCTCCTCGTTGATTACCCCTAATGGAGAGGCCTCAGGGCCCTATGGGATTAGTATCACCTGAGGAGTGCGGATACCCACTGTTATAAAAAAAAAAAGACTAATGTGGCTTCTGGGCCCCGCATCAAAATCTAATAAAAGGATACACCCAACACCCCATTTTGATATAGGGCCCACATGCGACAATCAGCCATGGTGCATTTTATTGTGACATCGTGTTCTCATTCAAGCATTTACCGTTATTATTTGTTGTGTATTCCATACAGTCTCCAACCTTGGCTTTTTTTTATTGTCAGAAATCTAGCTAGCTTGGTTCTTTGCTTTTTTTTTTTTTTTGAGGTCAAGTTATCAATTTTCATTACTCAATTGAGTGGATTACATCCGTTGATATGAGTGCATCTAAATCAGATGGAACTTCATACCAACTATACAATATGGTGTACATTTTTTCTATTTGAGCCAAATTATGAGCTACCTTGTTTGCACTTCTCCAAGCAAATTGTACCTTCCACGAACCGTGACTTTTAAGCACTAATTAAAGTCGTCAATAGTAAACATCCATATTATGAGCTAGCTTGGTTTTTTACCTTCAATAGACATCATTAATTTTTCTTTTTTCTACAAAAAATGAAGTTTTCTCATTTAGTATTTCCGTTAAATTTGACGTCTTTACTACACACACCACCCAACTCCACATGCAACGTATGTACTACTGTTTTTATGTTAAAAAACACTATGGTTTGTGGTTCTTGATTTTAATCGATCTTTGATTTTTGTTAGGTTATCGTACATGCATGAATACTGTTTTAATGTTTAAATTAGGGTTTTGGGTTGTTGATAATTAAGGGAACTTCGGTGTCTTAGGTTATCTTATTACATGCTTTGATACTGTTTATTGTTAAAGCTAGCTAGCTAGCGGGTTTAGGGTTCTTGATGATTAATCAATCTTTGTTTTTTTAAGTTATTTACATGCACGCATACTGTTTATTGTTAAAACTAGGTGCATTCATATTGTTGTTAAACCTAGGGTGTAGGGTTCTTGATAATTAATCGATCTTTGATTTTTTAAGTTATTGTTACATTCATATATGCGTTTGTTTTAATGTTTTTTTTTAAAAAAAGCGCATATTGTTATAATTTTAAAACTAGGGTTTATGTTTCTTGATAATCGGTCGGATCTTTGATTTTTTTGGGTTGTCTTACATGCATGTGTTTCTTTGTTGGGTGCGAGAGGCTCAATGCTACAGTACCCACCTCTACTTCTACGTTACGAAGAGCGGGAGAAATCGCGATCTTTGGAAATGGGTTTTGGCATGCAAGCACGGGTGCAACCGCTATCTTGAACCGCAAGAGAGAAGTGATCGGCTATAGGAGCATGCTAGTTTACTACAATAATGCTTTGAATACAAATACTAAGAAAAGAGACAGGTCGGCAAAGACCAAGTGGATCCTGCATGAGTACACGCTTCCCGAGGCTCATAACATGTCTTCCAATGGACATAAGGTACGTGTGATTTACTGCTAAATTAGTAAATTTATTCATTCATTTGGTTAACGGCTATATATATATATATAAGGTCATATTAAAAACAGTTTTGCATGTAGTTAGTGTACAACATATACAAGTATTATTACATAAATTTACTATTTGATTATATATTACAGGAACCCTTTTGGACTATTTGCAAAATTGGTGAGACAGGAAGAACTTTTGGAGGTGACAATTACCAAAGTAGTAGTGTTCCCTCACAACAACAAGAAGAACCACAAGAACAAAGCAATTGAACATCGAATTAATGGGGCCTCATCATCAAGAAGAAGTTGATCAACAACAGCAGAATGCAAAGCAATCGAATGTGATGATGGTCGAAGCTTGGTGCTAGCGGAGGATGATCTTCCTCTTGAGTTTTGGGTCGACGTTAATGATCACAACTCATCTTCGAGAGGTAGTTCGGGGAGGCGCGCCTAGACGGATTGGATCGTTAATTTTTCCCGATCAATTAAATGATGATGAAGCTGAGATGATGATCAAGAATGGATTGAAAACTTGGAGTCAATTCTAGAGGTTGACGACGAGGCACAACAACCACTCCAACAATTTGCCAATACAACAACAATTTGAGCGACAACCGAGTACTCCAACAAAGTGAGAGTGTGGCCTACATATGCCTTGATGATCTGCAGCCACAACAACAATCGAATTGATAGTGCTACCTGACGACGAGGATGATGCTTGTATTGAAGATATGGAAAAGCTGGATTGGCAACTTCGACTATTGTATGGACATGATTAAGGAGCTTCATGATGAGGTCTACGACGTCGACGGCAATTCAGAGTTGGAGATTGATGAGCAGCCATTCCCCAAGCGCGTCAAGTACTAGAAGGATCCACGTTTATTATGTAAATCTAAGTAGCAAAGTTTGTAGTTACAGTATATGGATACTAAGTAGCAATTAATTTTGTTTGTAAAAAAAAAAAGTAGCAATAAATTTTACATGCTACTCTAAACTCATGAATTCATTTGTAACACTATTATTTGTCTCAATGAAATACAAAGTTATTTGTTTAAGTTACCGTAATTTATATAATATTGTTAGCTATATATTAGTATAGTCATGATTCACACACGTTGGTAAATATGTTGAAGTAAAATAGAATTTTCATTAATCATGATGGCTAAATACATTCGGTAGAACTGGACGAGACACATAATCAATTACCTTCATAAAAGTACATTGATTCGCTAATCCTAATTATTCATCAGAACATTCAACTGAAGCAGGGCTGATTTTGAGAAACTGCGACTCTAACATTGGAACATAATGACAATCGATGACTGTTCTCTTGACAAACGACTGGAACACACCAGTACACAGATATACTAAGACCATGACGAAAAAATAAAATATCCAACAAGGGAAGACAGACAAAGACTTCCGACAAGAACAGACAAATACAAACTTCCAACATTGGAAGTCAAATACTTATTGAAAAAATATGATAAAAAGTTAAATAAAGTCGTCAAACACCCAACTCGATGGTTGACCACCGAGACTATAAAAGTTCTCGCTGGCCTTGTGTCAAGATGTGTGTATGTGACTCAGTGGAAGTTCTTCCAAAATGATAATCCGACACACGAATAATGCAATTCAAAATTAAACCCTAATTCTCTAAAAGAAACATAATTCACTTGTTTTTTCATAAAGATCAAAAATCAACCCCTAAACTGTTACATATGTAGCCTTTATATAGGCTTGTAAAATAATGAGACTCATAATTCCAATAGAATACCATAAGACACATTAACTGTAATTATAATAAAACTCTTAACACTACTAACTTCTATTGAAAATCTAACTTTGACACAAAAAGGACACAGAACTTGTAATCCAACTAAACAAAACCATTTTAGCTAATAAATAAAAATTCTAATCTAACACAAACTCTTATTTGCATCATTCTCTCCCGGTTGAGAAAATTCTTCCTCGAATTCAAAGCTCGAATCATTCTCCTATTAATGTGGGCCTGATTAGTTTACTATTGTATTCTAATAGGGATTTACTATTGTATTCTAATAGGGATTTACTTTCTCTAAAAGTATATATATCTCTTCTGGTGTAAAAAGTGTGAGTAGTGAGAATCGTGAATAAGATTGTGTTAGCGGCTGTGGGTTTTCTTCCCTTAGAAGGTTTCCCACATATAAAATTCTTGGTGATTTGTTCTCTCTCTTTTTTTCTTGTTTTACTATTGTCATTGCTCTATGTCAAAATCTTAACAACTGGTATCAGAGCAAGGTTATTCTCAAGTTGGAGTAATGACAGAAGAAAGAAAGTTACGGGTTGAGAAGTTCGACGGTCCGAACTTTGGATTTTGGAAGATGCAGATCGAAGACTACCTATATCAGAAGGATTTCTACTTACCGCTCGGTGGCAAGAATAGCAAACCTATAGATATGGACGACAAGGCTTGGGAAATAGTGGATCGAAAGGCTTTGGGTGCGATTCGCCTTTAACTTTCATCATCGGTAGCCTTCAACATCTCCAAAGAGAAGACCACACAAGATGTGATGAAAGCCCTAACACAGATGTATGAGAAACCATCGGCGTCAAACAATGTATTATTAATGAAACGGTTGTTTAATATGAAGAAACCTGAAAGTAGACCTATACAAGAGCATCTGAGTGATTTCAATACCATCACTAGTCAGTTAGAATCTGTGGGTATTATCTTTGATAATGAAGTATTGGCTCTTGTTATTTTGTCGGGTTTACCCGATAGTTGGGATGGTCTGGTTATAGCTGTAAGGAACTCATCAGGGTCCAATATTCTGAAATTTGAGGATGTAGTGGGAGTTCTTCTTGATGAAGATACACGAAGGAGAAACAACTCTTCTGATGATGTTTCTAATAGTGCCATGAATACTGAGGAACTGGGCAGATCCTCAAAGAGGTCGAATGGCCAAGGAAATGGACGCTCACAATCTAGAAGAGGTTAGTCAAGGGGCCCTCAGATAACTTGCTGAACTTGCAAGAAGAAAGGTCATCTCAAGCACAACTGTAAAGCACCAAAGAAAAGGGTAGATGAAAACGACAATGACAACAACTCGGTGAATGTCTCAAACGAATCAAGTTCAGATGAAGCACTGATCATGTGTTGTGACAGTAACGATGACTCCTGCTAGATACTAGATTTTGGTGCATCGTTTCATGCTACTTCCAATAGAGAATATTTCCTTAATTATGAGAAGGGCAATTTCGGCAAGGTGTACCATGGTAATGATAAACCCTGTGACATAATCGGTAAAGGAGACGTGCTGATAGGAATGGAAAATGGGACGCAGTTGAGGTTGCAACGAGTTAGACATGTGCCAAAACTTGCTAGAAATCTAATTTCGGTAAGCCAACTTACTGATGATGCAGGTCTTGAGATGAAGTTCACTAAAACATCTTGGAAGCTCATAAATGGTGCCATGGTATTAGCACATGGTCAGAGAGATGGTACTCTCTACAGAGTTCTCAATGAAAACTCCATGAATATGGCCTCCTCTGAGGTCAGTGCAAAGGTGTGGCACAACGCCTCAGGCATATGAGTGAGAAGGGAATGAAGGTAATGGTGTCAAAAGGGAACTTAGATGGACTATCATGTGTTTATTTGTCTCTATGTGAAGGTTGTGTGGTTGGAAAACAAAAAGTTATCAGTTTTTCTAAAAAGGGCCGAACTCCCAAAACTGAAAAGCTAGAACTTGTGCACACGGATGTTTGGGGTCCTTCAGAGATATCCTCCCTTAATGGCTCTCGTAATTACATTATTTTCATTGATGATTCGACTAGAAAGCTCTGGATTTACTTTATGAAAAATAAGTTTCAAGTGTTTGAAATTTTCAAAAAGTGAAAATGTCTAGTGGAGAACCAGACATGTCTAAAGCTGAAGTGCTTGACATCAGATAATGGTGGAGAGTACTATAATAAGGACTTTGATGAGTATTGTGCTATGTATGGCATCAGAAGAGAAAGACAGTACCAAGGACACGACAACAGAATGGCATTGCTGAGCGTATGAACCGAACCATTATAGAACGTGCTAGGAGCATGTTGTTGAGTCTTTGGGCTACCAAGCGAGCTTTGAAATTTGAAAGTTGTGAATACTGCTGGTTATCTGATCAACAGAGGACCATCTACCGCAATTGATTGCAGTCTGCCTGAGGAGTAATGGACAAAAAAGATAGTAAAACTTTCACACTTAAGAACCTTTGGTTGTGTTTCCTATGTCCATATCAATGCTGAAAATAGGTCAAAGCTGGATGCAAAGTCTAAAATATGTATCTTGCTGGGATATGGAGTTGATAGTTTTGGTTATAGGTTATGGGATCCTGAGAGTAAAAAGGTGATCAGAAGTAAAGATGTCATATTCAATGAGGATGTATTGTATAAAGATAGGATCAAGAAGAACGAGGAACCAAAAAGATCAAAGTATCTTGAACTTGATGATATCCCTCCCTATGATCCTGATCAGAGTATTACTGAACACATTGATGAATATGAAGTTCAGGAGGAGCCAGTGACACCACCCATTGTACTTCGACGTGAAAGACGAACCATCAATGATCCAGATTATTACTCTCCATCCATACACTATTTGTTGCTCACAGATGGTGGTGAACCCAATTACTATGAGGAAGCAATGCGAGTCAAGAATAAGGAAGAATGGAAGAAAGCCATGGATGACGAAATGAAGTCTTTCTACACAAATCAGACTTGGGATTTGGTCAAGCTTCCAACTAGAAAGAAGGTGATTCAGAACAAATGGGTGTACAGACTGAAACAGGAGCAAGATGGTTCCCATAGGTACAAGGCCAGATTGGTAGTAAAAGGTTTCCAACAAAAGGAAGGTATTTATTTTACTGAGATTTTTTCTCCTGTGGTCAAGATGACTACAATTAGAACTGTTTAAGCATTGTTGTTGCAGAAGATCTACATTTAGAACAATTGGATGTAAAAACTGCCCTTCTTCATGGTGACTTGGAGGAAAATATATACATGCAGCAACCACAAAGATATCTAGAGGCTGGTAAGGAGCATCTAGTGTGTAAGTTGCACAAAAGCCTTTATGGTCTGAAACAAGCCCCCAGACAATGGTATTTGAAGTTTGACAAGTTCATGATAACAATAGGGTACATGCGCTATCATGTAGATCACAGATGTTATTTCAAGAAATTTGACAATTCGTATGTTATTTTGCTCATATATGTCGATGATATGCTGATTGCAGGTACCAACATTGAAAAGATTGAAAATTTGAAAAAGCAAATGGCGAAAGAATTTTTAATGAAAGACTTAAGTGCTGCGAAACAAATTTTGGGGCTGAAGATCGAAAGAGATAGAAAGAACAAGTTACTAAAACTTTGCCAAAGGGAGTACATATCGAAGGTGCTCATGAGGTTCAACATGGATTGTGCAAAACTGGTGAGCACACCTTTAGCTGGGTATTTCAAAAACCTTTCGAAACAACATAGTCCCAAATCAGAAGAAGAAGAAAAGAATATGGAGAACATCCTGTATGCATCGGCAGTGGGTAGCCTTATGCCATGGTTGGAACAAGACCAGACATTTCTCATGCAGTGGGAATTGTGAGTAGGTACATGTCTAATCCTAGTTCTTATCATTGGAATGTAGTAAAATGGATTTTAAGGTACCTTGCAGGAACAAAAGATGTGGCACTGTGCTATACAAGTGCAAAAATACAGCTGTGTGGCTTTGTTGATTTAGGAATGGCTGGTGACATTGACGTTAGGAAAAGTACTACAGGTTATGTGTTTATTCTTGGAAGTGCAGCAATCTCCTGGGTATCAAAGTTACAAAAGATTGTTGCATTATCTACTACCGAATTTGAATATGTTGCAAATTTGTTGAAGCGTGTAAGGAGATGACTTGGTTATAGAGCTTGTTGAGTGAACGGGATCATAAGCAAGCGGATTGTCGACTACTAAGCGACAGTCAGAGCGCAATTCATCTGGCAAAGAATTCTGCATTTCACTCAAGGACAAAGCATATTGATGTAAGGTATCACTTCATACGAGCTATGCTTGAAGAAGGATCTTTCAAATTGGAGAAAGTACGCACCAACAAAAATCCTGCAGATATGCTCACCAAGTCAGCCCCTAAAGAGAAACTGAAGTTTTGCATAGCTTCTCTTGGTCTTGCTAATTGAAGACAACAAGGCAGCAGCCGCCTAAAGAACCACAAGAGAAGGAGATACTACTAAACGAGAAAATAATTTTTAGAATCAGCCCCAGGTGGGAGATATGTTAGGTATATGGGCCTGATTAGTTTACTATTGCATTCTAATAAGGATTTACTATTGTACTCTAATACGGATTTACTTCCTCTGTAAGTATATATATCTCTTCTAATGTAAAAAGTGTGAGTAGTGAGAATCGTGAATAAGATTGTGTTGACGGCTGTGGGTTTTCTTCCCTTAGAGGATTTCCCACATATAAAATTCCTGGTGATTTGTTCTCTTTCTGTTTTTTTCTTGTTTTACTATTGTCATTGCTCTCTGTCAAAATCTTAACATCTCCCGCACAGGACATACATGGTCTTAATCTTCGTCATTCTCCACTTGATGGAAAAAATTGGCCCAAAAATTTTGGTACATTCGCGCAACTTGTAATTTGGGGCAAATTCATCTTCACAACTAATCTTGCCTAACTCAATAATACTTGATGAAAAAAGTATTTGGGGAACAACATCTTGAATGTTTTCAAAAAACACATCACCATGAGAGTCTTGAAAAGCGTCCCTACTAACTCTTCATCCATGTCATCGGTTACTGAACAAAAGTGTTTGGTCACCGCAAACTGCACTTTTGTCTCCACAACTTTTCAACTAGGTAGTTGTCGACTTCATCTCGACAACCACGTATCTTTGTTGATGACGCCTCATCACACGACACCACCACTGACACCTGTGATTTTGACGTCAACAGTGTAACCTCAAGTACACGACCATCATATCCAAATACCACCTTTTCTTCAACAATGGCGTCATCATTGTCATAAAAAAATGGCGGCTTGTTGATGTTGAAGATGTGACCGTCGTTGCATTCGATTAGATCAATGCATTCTTCCGATTGACAATCTTCGTCGTTGTACGCATTGTCCCGGTCAGAAGAGGAATCTCCTTTTGTTTCTTTAAGAACAATTATAGATCGGAAGATATGATGACAAAATGGAGACCAACTAGAAGATTAGCTCAATAGAGATTGAAAAAAATAGATATTTAATAGAGACCAGAAACAACATTTTATCTTATGAGTGGAGGCGAGACTCCTTTTATATTTATACATACAAAAATACGGGAAAACAAGAATATGGTGTGCCAAAAAAACCAAAGTAAACATCTCATAAAACCTTTGACATTAACCCTTAAAATCAACCTTTGACATTTACCCAAAAGCACCATGTCGTACATCCTTATATGTATCACCCAAAAACCACATAAGCTCGTCATTTCACCCAAAAGCCAATCCCCTTCACTATAGCCCAAATCACATAATATGATCTAAAGAATTTTCTAGTCACTAAATGCTCCAAACCATTCTCTAATCACACAGCCAGACACCACGCCGCATTGCAAGCCCACATGTGTGAAAACTATGTAATACATCACAAGTACAAAGTCATCACCCTCACACAACCATGTATAAATATGATTTCAGGCCCATCGAAGCAAACAAACATAATGCACTGGCGATCAAGGCTGTTCATCACAAGTACCCTAAGAGAGAAAAATGACATATTTAGGGCTCCTACCATTGCTTTGGCCAAGAAAGGCAGTGAAGTGAGCTTGCAGTGTTGCAACAAGAGAAGCAGTGAGATGGTGTGTCACGCCGCCAAGACGTCGTGACGTCTTTGGCTTGGGCGGCGTCTCCACGGCGAGGAGAAGAGACAATCTGCCCAACTCGTATGTGGGTAACGCCGTGACTCAGTTGTTCTAGACGGCGTCCCCATGGCGTCTTTCCTTGTTTTCGTTGGTTTCCCTCTACTCGAGACGTCTGTGAGTTACGTCGTGGGAAACACTTCTCACGGCGTCCCTCGCGGCGTGTTCAGCAGAACACCTATTCCGGGGTTCAATGGAGAGAGGTGTAACTGCTTTGCCAAACTCGACCAATCACCTCGATCCCCGTCGTCGAACAATTCATCGAACTCCCAATGGAACAATATACCCTCTCGAAAAGGGATAATCTAACACAACCTCATATCACACTTTGGGCGCACACCCTTGTCTTTTAGCCGTTTATGGTGTTTTGTCATATGTAGGGCCTACGATTGGGGAGACAAAAAAAAGTCATAAATAGCTAAAAGGCAAGGGTGAGCGCCCAAAGTGTGCATTGAAAGTGGGTCATTTTAGCATTTTCCTTTTTTTCTATGCGGTTACAAAGTTATCAAACAACAAATAAAACGGTTAAACAAAAAAACACACGATTTTCCTAGATTATTTTCATTTTCCTTGCTATCAAACACACCCTAAATGTAAAGGGAAAATAAATTTCTTACACCTTAGACAATCCTCGAGATTAACACAACTTTTTCTATACCAAATCAATGATAAAGTCAAAGAAGTGCGGCGCAAAGTTTAGCCTCCAATATTCTTGGGAGGACAAATGGTGAGAGGTTTTAGATTTCAATTGTGATCATGCGCCCCTCTTTTAATCGATACGAGATTTTTCTTAATTTGGTTACTATTTTTGGAAGGAACAATAGTGAGAGGGTTTAGGTATAAATAGTGACCATGGATTCCTTTCTTTAATAGTTTCAGAGACTTTTCGAGCCAAATTTAAAATAATAACGAGAGAAAATAATTACTCTTACTAAAATATACAATATGTATATTTAGTGAGAGAAAAGTTGGGTTGTACAAAAAATAAAGGTTAGGCACCAAAATATACACCCCAAATTACGAGAGGATTGATAAATAAATAGCTAGAGATGTTAATCCCCTCGATAATAGCCTAGTTTTTAACAAGAGAAATTCATTGCTCTCACTAATTTTTATCACTATTGAACCTCTTCCTTGTAGTGTGCCCAATTTTTATTTTTTTTTATCAAAGTGGTTGTTGTATTGATGTTCCTAGCTTAAAATGCAAGCCAATCTATTTCACATAGATATTACATTGCAGATAAAGTATGGAACTAAAATCCATGACAATGCACGCTCAGTACAACACCAATCCACATTTTGGAAAATGAGTTTCCTAGCAAAAATGAAGCAATCGTAATACAAAAATCCATGACAATGCACGCTCAATAGATGTTTCTAATACAAAAGAATTGCATTGAAGTAGTCGTAAAAGTGTGCCTCGAAGACGTTTTTAAATTGAGAGTTAGGCTTTTATGATTGCTCCACATGATGAAAATGAGCACCGTAATGTTAATGAGACTTTGTCACCATCTGCTAAAGAAAACTAGCTAAAAGAAATGGTTATAGAAATTGAGTCTAAGAAATCTAACCATGTCTTGGACGTGGTTAATCTACCTCCTGGATGTAGATCGATTGGGAACAAATGGGTCCACAAGATCAAACGTCAGGCAGATGGACCAATCGATAGATTCAATGCACGTTTAATGGCTAAGGAGTTACACAACAAGAAGGAATATATTTTAAGGAAACTTTTTCACTAGTTGTAAGGTTTGCCTCTATTCCTCTATTGTTTGTTATTGTTGCACATATGGATTTAGAATTACATCAAATGGATGTAAAAACTGCTTTAATGAATGGAGAATTGAATGAAGACATATATATATATGCAACAACCAATAGGTTTTGTTGTAAAAGGACAAGAGCGCAAAAGTGTGCAAGCTCAAAAAGTCAATATATGGTATTAAACAATCTTCAAGACAATGGTATTTAAGATTTCATCAAGTCATAACTTATTTTGGATTTAATAAGATTGATGAAGACCATTGTGTATATATTAAGCATTCAGATCAATAGTTTGTGATATTGTCCTTGTACATAGACGATATACTTAGCTGAAAATAACATTGATTATGCTGTCGCCATTAAAGAATGGTTGTCCTCTAATTTTGATATGAAGGACATGAGTGGAGCAAACTTCATACAGGGCGTGAAGATTCATAGGAATCGTTCTAAAAAATTCTTGCTTTATCGCGAGTACAATATATTAAGAATATTCTTGAACGATTCAAAATGAAAAATTGTAACCCCATTGAGACTCCAATTGCTAAAGGTGAAATCTTAAGCACGGAAATCAAAGGCTCCATTTGAGAAAGACAAAATGTCCAATGTTTCGTATGCAAGTGCAATTGGAAGTTTAATGTACGCAATGATGAGCACACGTCTCGATATATGCTACGTCGTTGGTTTAGTTAGAAAATATCAATCAAATTCTAGTCAAGCTCATTGGAAAGAAAAAGGATCTTGAAGTATCTGAAAGGCACTATGGATTTGTGTTTTTGTACCAAAGTAATGATCAGCAGTTACTTGGGTACTCTGATGTCTATTGTAGCGGTGATCCAGATGAACGCAAATCAACTTCAGAATATGTTTTCCTATTGAACAATTGTGCAATCTCATGGAGTAGTAAAAAGTAAACATGCATTGCTTTGTCAACCTTGGAGGCATAATTTGTCGCTTGCACTGCTTCAGTTCAAGAGGCAATATGGCTTAGACGTTTCGTTATGCACTTGCAAGTCATCAAAAGTGCATCGAAACCAGTTACTATATTTAGTAATGGTCAAGCAGCAATTGCTTATAAGAAGGATCTGAAGTGTAATGGAAAGACAAAACACGTTGACACAAAGTATAACTTTGTGAGAGACATCATAGAAAGAAAAGAAGTATTGATACAACACATTCCTATGGAAAGGATGACAGCATATCCAATGACAACCTATCGCTAGGGATATTTTTTTAAGTCATGTAAAGTCCTTTGGGGGAGCGTAGACTATAAATTGTTTGTTGTAACTTCTTATTTCGATTCAATAAATAAACTTTATTGGTTTTTGTTATTTAATGCTTTGATATAAGTCATTAATTGACTAGAACTATGCAACAAGCATTGATTGCCTTACTCACAAAAGCAATCACCTTTGGCACTAATAGTAGCGAGTAGAGATGAGACATTGAAACTTATTTGATAAATGTAACATTGTTTGGAGTCAAGATGAGGTCATTTAGCTTGACCATAACAGATTTCCCACTATCTATTAAGCCTGTCAAGAAAACCAGATGTGAGATCCATTGATTGGCGCCTAATAATTGGGAGCTTCATAAGTTTCGGGTTACGCACTTTGGGAGTGACTAAACTAAGATCTGCACAATGTATTTAGAGAATTGCATACACTCTTATTAAGAGGTTCTCCACTGTGACATGAAAAAGAATCGCATGTGTTTTACGACCACTTAGAAGTGATAAATCCCTATATCCGCACTGTGTGAATCTAATTGAATAAAGTTCTTATATAGTTGAGACTTCCTGCATTTCCCTTATGACTTTTGACTACACTATAAAGTAAGGAATTAGTGTTTGCTACTTTACTGAGTAACCTATGGTCAAGTATGATTCGATCTAAAGGTACTACATTAGGAAAGCAGCAGATTCTAAACTGAGTAGAGGGAGGGCAAAGGAAGATCATATAGAATCATGTCATTTCATTTTGTATTCCATGTCGTGACACTGATGTTGAGTCACTTGGATGGATATATTAGTTAGAATATAATGCTATGACTTTAAGGTTCAGATATTGCACTTGAAGGGATTATTGAATGTTTTGAACAGACGTGACTATATGGATCTGGGTGAAGTGAGATATACATAATTTTTAAAAGGGTAGATGTCTTTATGCTAACTCTAATTGAATTGCTAGTGGAGAGCTCCCGCTTGCAGGCTATCTCACGGTCCCAAGACCCATTAGCTACAATGAAACATTGTCAATTGAGAACTGAATGTTTTTCCACACATGATGGGAGAATGGGAGATATCTAAGTTATCAAAAAACGGGGCACCCATATGTGTGATCGACTCGACCCGACAAGATTTTCCACACACGTTGTGCGAGTGGGAAATGTTGAGCACGTTTTACATGTTGTAAGAAAAACGGATAAACTTAGAGTTGGTTTTGATAATTGAAATATCCAAACCAACATAATCTCTTGGGAAGCCCTAAGAGATCACAGGATAATAAATCACGTACAAGATGATTTTGAAAAATAAGACTTTTGCCATTTTGTGTTGTGTGAAGAAAAGAGTTCACGAGAAGTGTCTTCTAAACTTTTGGACTGTGGAAAAGACTGAAGGTTCTACACAAATGAAGTTGGTAAAAGGTATGCTTCTGCCAATACTCTTTCGATTCCTATATATTTGGTCCGAAACCTTACGTACAAAATATGATACTTCTTTTAATATAAGCTTGAGTACAAGGAGAATTGATCCCCGCCATATTGCAAGGTAATTTTGTTCCATTTACAAACTAACAAGCTAGGAGCAATTGCAAGCTTAGTGACAGCTTTGTGTGGATAAATCTAACAGTCATGGTAGACCTATAGAACTTGTCTAAGTGGATCACAATGAAATCATAAAACTTATTAAATGTGCCTAGTGGGCCCGACATGCCTACACAATACTATAGGATCCAATGGACCTGAATTATTTACCAAGATTCATGATGGCGGACTTAGACTAAATACTAACTTTCTCCTTACACCTTATAGCCCCATATATATGGCCATTTAGCCCCCCAAAAAAAGAACACTTGGCCCCCGATCAGCTTCAATACTTACCCCATTTACCCCTCTTATATATATATAATTAGATAAATCTCAAACCCTAAATCCTTTTTTTTTTCTTTCGATTTCCTTTGTAATTCCTTCGTGAACCACCGCCGATCGTCTATTTGATCGGCAGTGGTTTCAAAAAAAGTGTTTACTGCATGCATTTTCTTCAATAAAAACAAATTTATTCAGATCTGAGAGTTTCAATCCTACAAAATTTTTCAGATTCAACATTGGCGCCATCACTTGCTCCCCCCATGTGAGCATCTATCATCATTCAAGTTCATCTCCGCTTCTACTGCTTGTATTTGAATCTCTACTTACAGTTGTTGGTTTCATAGTTTATTAGGTTATCCTTTTCAATAAGTATTTATCTTTCAATGTTTGAGGTTTTTGTTTGTGTTCCCTTGTTGGAAGTTTTATTTTTCGTTTTTGACGTAACGGAGATCTTCTAAATTGATTATTCGACACTACGAATAAAACAACCAAGGGCTAAAGAGAATTAACACCATATTCTCAAGAAAAGAAATTCAATTCTTTATTAAAATCCATAAAAATCCCCCTAAAACTATTACCTATGTAGCCTATATATAAGCTTGTAAAATAATAAAACTCCTAATTCTAATAGAATACCAAAAGACACAATAACAGTAATTCTATTAAAACTCTTACTACCACTAATTCTTATTTAGACTCTAACTTTGACATAAAAGGACACATAACTTGTAATCCAACTAAACAAAACCATCTTATCTAATAAATAAAAAAATCCTAATCTAACACAAATTCTAATTTGCATCATTCTCTCCCAGTTGAGAAAATTCGTCCTCGAATTCAATGCTTGAATAATTATTTCGCACATGACGCACTACAAAAAAATAGGCTTTTACTTATGAACATTTTTGTAAGTAAAAGTTTTAAAAATTGTAAGTAAATGTTTTTACTTACGAATTGTTGTTGGTAAAGACGCTGTAAGTATAGCCCCGTCGATAAAAGTTTATACTTACAACTTTTGTTGTAAGTAAAACAAATTACTTTTACTTACAATATATTGTTGTCAGTAATAGTATCCAAGTTGTAAGAGAAGATTTATTATTACTTACAAAAATATTGTAAGTAAAAATGTTATCATCGTAATTAGACGTAGTTTTACTTACGAAATATTCAATCGTTAGTAAAAATAGTTATTACTTACCAATTATCATGGTAACTGAATATAAGAATTTGTTAGTAAAACTATATTTTCAATTACGAAATTTGTTTTTGGTAGAGTTTTTACTCACGACTCAATCTTGTAAGTAAAATTAAAGTTTTAAATTGTAAATAAATAATATAATAAATTTTATTTATTTTTAATATTTAAATACTTTCATGTAACAATTATGAAATCTTTAGGCACACTAAAACTAAAATAATTAAACAAAGTCAACAACAATATCAAACAACAACAAAACCTAACTACATGTCTCAAAGAAAATCACAACTACAAATACCAATTGAAAAGAAAATGAAGTGCACAGAATCTGTCTCTAGAAATACTAGTATGCAACATAAAAATAAACATAAGAATATTAGAATGAACTCCTAATTAAACACTTAGTAGTCTAATCATAAAGATTTCTCTTAAGAAGTAGCAAAGAAGGTGGTGTATCTCCTTGGGAAGATCGTTGTACGATCTCTTCCAAACGAGCAACTTTTTGTTTCAAATCATCAATGGTCTCATATTGCTTGCGAAAGCCCTCTACTTCGCGCTGAGTCTTTGCAAGTTCCGATTCATCATCGATTCATCATGTTTCGTTTGAAGTTTTTTGTGTGCGCTAATTTAGCCCATCCGCGCAAATATGAAGATTTCTGGCCAAGTACTTTTTTCAATATGTCCAAGTCCGAGACAAATGGCTCGTCCACACGATCTAAAGGAGGAGGCCACATGTTGTTAAACCTCACCTCTACCATCTCCAACTACCATGAAAATAAACATCATAATGTAGTTGAAAGAGAAATAAAATATTATTGGAACATATGCTTGGATTACTCACATAAGCCTTCTCGCATTCCGCATTCAACCATTCGCCCCTTTTTGTAGTGTGGTTCCTCTTAAAAGTTGATATATGGCCAACACCACAGAAAAGTTCATTGTTCAGACGAAGTTGATGATTTGGAGTTGAAACAGATCCATTCGTTTGCATATACTTTCTTTTCAAACGGTTTTCAGTGTTAGCTGCTGACATTTTCTACAATAAAGATAACATCATCATATCATTAATCTGTGAAGATGAAAGCATTCTTAATCTATAAAAAATTGTATCATATCAATTGCTTCACCAAAATTTCATATACTGTGCAGTTGTGTACATGTGTATATTACTTGCAGAAAATTTTGAAAAAATAATATATGTAGTGAGGGGTGTTGCATTGCATATATAAGGCACATTAGTGCCCAAAAAGGTCTCTGGTTTTGAGTGTTAAAACATGACCAATGCACTGCAGCACCCCTCATCACATATGTATTTCAATTGTTTTTTACAAAATCCAAAAATAACAAGAGAGAAAAAAACACATACAAAGAAAATTGATATGTTCTCAACTATGGTAAATTTCAATAACTTACTTGAAATTCATTAGATGCAAGGTAATCACACAACTTCTTCCAATCTTCATCTGATTCAACTGTTTCGTGCTTTTTACTTTTAGCTCTTTCCAAATCATTATGACCTCCTTCCTTTTTAAAGTGCTTATTCAATTCAGATCTCCATGTTCTATAGGACCTGCTCATTTGGTGATTAATTACTCTGTGAACGTGCTTTGAATTTGGATCAACTTGAAATTTATCCTGCAAAACACAAGTGAAAAGAATTATTCTTTAAGGTGTGGGTGTAAATTAAGACAGGATTACTGTTATAAATATACTAAAATCTAATTCTTTCAAAAAAAAAAAAACTAAAATCTAATGTGTTTATATACCATGACTCTCTGATACATAGGCAACTTCTATTGAAGAGGTATCTCTTTCCAACCTTTAACATCAAGAGGAGCACACTCACGTACAACCACCCCACAAAGATTATTAAACCAAGAAGCATATTTTCCAGTTGCCTGCTTAAGTTCACTAGTGATTTGAATTGGTAATGGTCCTTTGTCATCATATGCGTCGAGTAACGCTATATTTCTGGTCATTCCACGAACTTTCTTTTCAGCAGCATCATGTACTTCTACAAATGAAAACATAAACAAAAGATATAAATCATATTAGCATATTACTAGTCCTTATTGAACATGACTCAGTTCATATAATTATTAGTTTCTACAACTCTAAATATGAAACAATTAACATCACAAAAGAAAAGAAAATAAACAAATAAGACTTTTAATAAACACAAACCAGAGGAAGATGCTATATCAGAAGATATTGTTGATGCCGGTGCAATTTTCTGCTTTGACATAATGCACCTAATACAAAAAAAAAAGAATAAGTGAACCATTGCATGAATAAAATGTGAAAGAACATTACAAGGATTTTTTTTAATAAACACATAATTAACTAACTAAGACAATCTCAAAAATAAAATAGAACACATACAAGATTTTTAATCACTATCATCATTATCGTGGTCAGAGCCATCTTCCTTTGCTTGTTTCCTTCTCACTAATTATTTCCTCATTAACATCTTCATTAGTATCATCGCAAAGAAAATCCTCTTCTTCATCTTCTATATTTTCATTGGATAAGTTCAAATTCAAAACTATTGTTGGCTCAACATCATTTCGAACCAATTGCTCTGTTTCTATGTTTGACTCTTCAGAATAAGAATCGATTCGAGGGAATTCTGTTCTTGATACACATCTTCAACCAATTGTCGGTCATCTTCATGAATTTGTGAGATTTCCTCATATGTGTCGGTGATTGACTTTTTAAACAATTCTCCAATTGGGCCCGTGCTTATAATCAGCGATATAGTATATCTGTTGAGCTTGAGTTGCAAGAATGAATGGATCATTTTTATACCAATACGAACTGACATTAATGCTTGTTATGCCACATTCAGTGATTGTTCTCTTTTGTCTTCTATTGGAGTTGTACCAATCACAACTGAACAAAATAACTTTTCGCTGATGTAAGTATCTTAGTTCAATTATTTCTGTCAACACCCCACAAAATTCCATTGGTTCTCCTTGATGACTACTAGGAACCAACACGCCACAGTTTTGAGTTCGTAACTTATCATCTCGAGACTTACAACGAAAGCGAACACCATTCACAATGCAACCAGTCCAACTATTATAACTTCTCATTGGTCCTTCAGCAAGTGAGTACAAATCATCGGTAGCTTCATCAGACTTCTCAAAACGTCGTGTTTCCATCTAAATTGGACAAGACAAATGAAATAAAGTTGATTTTTGGCAATAATTTTAAAAATATCAATGCTAATTTTACATGTACTTACTTGTGCCTTGAACCAACGAGGAAAAGCTTCTTCTTGCAATTTTTCTAGATTTTGAGAATGGTCTCATCTTAAGATACTCATGTGTTCACTGCACATGGTCATACATATAATTAAACTTATTTCAACTTGTGAATTAGTAATAATCTTAATGGTATACTAAATACTTACTCTATATAAGGTTGAAGCTCGGGTGAGTTGTTAATTATGTACCAGTGGGCTCGATTTTGCATTTCAATTGTAAAGAATCCTGCTTTTTTCCCACCATAACATCGACTTGTTTCCTTGAAGACATTGATATCGTGTTCTTTTGAATCAACATTAGCATCATAGTTTCGTTCAGGCCGATTGAATTTCGTTTCAATTCTTTCGAGGTACAATGAACAAAATGTCAATGCTTCATTTGCAACATAAGCCTCTGCAATTGACCCTTCTGGACGTGCCTTGTTTCGAACATATTTTTTGTATGTACCCAAACACCTTTCAAATGGATACATCCACCTCGATTGAACTGGTCCAGCTAGTAGAGCTTCGTCAACCAAAGGCACAAATAAGTGTACCATTATTGTGAAGAAGGCAGGAGGAAATATCTTCTCTAATTTGCATAAAATAAGAGTGATTCCCATTCTCAACTCCTCGAGATCTTTAACATATAAGGTCTTCGAGCATATTTTTTGAAAGAATGTTGAAAACTCAATTCATGTGTTTCGAATCTCTTTTTTGAAGTATGGAAGTATACTAGGAGGTAAAAGTCGTTGCAGTAACATGTGACAATCATGTGTCTTCATACCAAGTATCTTCCCATCACCAATGACACGATTAGCAATATTTGAAGCATATCCATCTGGCATTCTAATTGATTTAAGATACTCCAAAAAATCCCTCTTTTCATCTTTTGATAATGTGTATGAAGCATGAGGCCTTATCGTTCTACCCCATGAGTTTCTCAACCATAATTCTTTACGAATTCCCATGTCCTCTAAATCTTTACGAGCTTTGTCATTATCCTTTGTTTTCTTTTCAATGTTAAGAAGAGTTCCCAAAATGTTATCACAAACATTTTTCTCAATATGCATAACATCCAAATTATGTCGCAACTTCAAATTTGACCAATACTCTAACTCAAACATAATGATTTTCTTTGACCAATTGCACTTTGAATTAGCACATTTGTTGTCATTGTCGACATCATGAGGAGCTTTTCCAAGTACATGCACTGGTAAATCACATAATTGTTGTAGTATTTCTTTACCAGATAATTGCACTGGTGGATTTGCATATTCAGGGAACCCATCAAATTCACTACTTTTTCTCCAAGGGTGACGCTTTTGTAGGAACCGTCTATGACCTACGTATGAGATCTTGCTTCTCAATCGTATTGATTTGGTATCGTCAAGACACACAGGGCAGGCCATATATCCTCTAGTGCTCCAACCAGACAAATATGAGTAAGCAGGAAAATCACTTATCGTCCACATAACTGCTGATCGTAGAGTAAAACTCGATCTAGAATAAGAATCATATGTTTCTACCCCATTGTGCCACAAGTCCTTTAGCTCATCTATCAAAGGTCTCATGAACACATCAAAGTCTTTACCCGGAGATTTTGGACCAGGAATAAGCAATGTCATCATGAAACTAGATTCCCTCATACATTTCCATGGAGGCAAGTTGTAAGGCACACATATTACCGGCCATATACTATGCGCATTTGACATGTTTCCAAATGGATTAAACCCATCTGAAGCAAGTCACAATCTTACGTTTTGACAATCACTTGCAAATTCAGGATATGTTTGATCAAAATGGTTCCATGCAGATCCATCTGCAGGGTGCCTTAAGATACCATCTTCTTCCAACCTTCCCTCCTTGTGCCATCTCATATCTTTCGCACTATATCTTGAGTTGTATAATCTTTTTAATCGAGGTGTAATTGGAAAGTATCGCAACTTCTTATGAGGCATCTTACTCTTTCCATGTGACTTGTCGATTTTATATCTTGATTCATTGCAAATTGGACAAGCTAGAAGTTTGGAGTTCTCCTTCCAAAATAAGGCACAGTCATATTTACATACGTCAATTGATTCGTACCCCAATCCTAACTCATGCATCATTTTTTTTGCTTCATAAAAATTCTTTGGAATTCTAGCACCATCCGGAAATGAATCTCTTAATAGTTCTAAGAGCATATTAAAGGATTTATCACTCCATAGATTCAATGATTTTATATGCAACAACTTTATCAAGAAATTTAATGCAGAGTGTTTGGAGCAACCGGGATATAACTCATGTTCAAGTTCGTCAAACAACTTATGTGGAGGCCGATTTTCATCATATATTTCTTCATCTCCTATTGCAGTTGAACTACCTACTTCAACATAGTTTCTTCAGGTGATATCTTCTAACATTTCAAAGCATTCATCTCTCATTCTAACATCTCTGATGCCAGATATATTTGTATCTTCAACAACTACATTTGGTGGGGGTACCACTTCATTAGGATCTCCGTGATATATCCACTTTGTATACGACCTAGAAAATCCGTACTTCATCAAATGCCGTATCAATATTGTACCATTTTCATTCACATGACACTTAAGATTCAAACAATCCGAGCATGGGCATCTAGTCCTACCATTTTCATTCACATGACACTTTGCTACTTGTAAGAAGTTGTTAATTCCGCTAACATATTTAGCTGAAATATGATTCCTCTCCAATATCCAACTTCGATCCATTCGCAATAATAAAATAAATGACTGTTTCACAAAGGACCCAAATAAATAAAATATGACTAATTAACAACATTCATATACTTATATAATTAGAATATATATAAGAGGTAAGGTAACTGCAATACAAAAGGGAATTTTTTCAGCTAAATAGAAGCTAAAATACCACTAAAAGATCAAAGAAGACTTTCGCCAAACTAACTACACTTTTAATCATATTATTATTGAAGTTTCAATAAGAGACCACAACTAGTTAGTAAAACAAAATATAAGGAATTGAACTAATTAATGATCTCTATCCTATATTTAATTGAACTAATAAAATCTCTCCAAGTTAGGTGCTTATGGATGCTATTGTAAAACATTAAAATAGGCGAAAGAGTAATTTTTTCCCTAGTTGTTACACCACTGATGCTAGAGTTTCCTTACCCCTCCCAACACTTTGTTTCCTTTCTTTTTAAGCCATTCAACAGTAAATTTTAAAAATTGTCCATGAAACTTCTTAAAGCCACAAGATTTTCTACTAACATAATTACTGATCAAGAATCAAGCTTCAATGAACATAAAAAAGCTAATGATATTTTGATTGTAAGACTAAATACTAAGTAAGTTGAAGTTATGTGAGCACTTTAAATTAACAGAACCAACTCTATGGTATTGAGGGCTCTAAAATCCCAATTCACATAAATCCTTATCCATGTTAAATTAAGAGAAAAAAAACCCCAAACCACCTTCTAAGTTTAATATCAGATATGTTTCTTCTTTTTTTTTCCAATTAGATCTATTACCTTTACTTAAGGTTTTTTATTATTATTCTCGTGATATATTGCAACACACCAGATTAAGAAAAAAAATTCAAATCAAAAGAAAACTAGAGCAACAGACCTAAAAAAATGAACAAGAATCACACACGAATTGCAAATAAAATGCACTAGAATCAAATAGATAAAAAAAAGAGAATATAACTGACCTAGATCAAGTTTTCTTTTCGAGTCAAGAAGAATCCCGTTCTTGAAAAAGTTCTGCAGTGCATGAGTAGATTTTGAGGCATGAACACAAAATATAACGAAGTCGTGAGTGCGGGAAGATCGACATGAACACGAGAGACGGTAAAGAAGTCGTGTGCGCGAGGGAAGATCGTGGGTTCCCCTTCATCAGTTGGGATTTGGATTGAGATGCTTTATCCTACCAAAAAACTCGCCCCTGTTTTCGATTTGGGTTTTTAGGTTTTGTGAGTTTTGAGTATACGTTTTGGGTTTTTCTTATTGTGGGCATAAAATGTTTCAACACTTATACCATATACACCATTTAAATCCTATGGATATATGTTGTTGAGATACTACATTCAAAAGACTATTTTTTTTATATCATCTACAGAAAAGACTATTTTTTTAAAACACAAGTAACGTTTTTTTAAGTAATAATAAACAAAAAATGATAATCTAACACACCTTAGGCGCACACTTGAGGTGCACACTTCGTTTTTTAGCCTATTTATGGCTTTTCTTGTCTTCCTAGGCGTGGGCCCCACATCTAACAAGACATCATAAATAGGCTAAAAGACAAAGTGTGCACCTCAAGTGTGCGACCAAAGTATGTTAGATTATCAAATTACGAAAATACCCTAACCGAACAATAAAATTAGAAACTCCCGATGAAGGCCGAAACAAAGGAATTTAGACCTGCGAAACCCAATCCCGGAGAGCGAAGCTCCAGGGACAGCTGTAGATCACAAAACACCATTTTCGAAAAGATATTATAATAGTTAATCGGATTCCTGGATCAAAAGTTATGACCTCATGAAGCATCGTTTCGGCCCGCGACATCAATGGTATTCGAAGTCAACAGGACTGACTAATCAATGCTCGGGCACTGTCAAGCCACATATAGAGGGTGTCTCTCCTAACTTAATTTTTTTCTATTCACGAAACTCGGACTCGAGACCTCGCTTAAGGGGACTAAGTCCCTTACCACTTGGGCCAAAAACATCACTCACAAGTGAAAATATACTTTTACTAACGAAATTTGTCACTTTTTACTAACAATTGGTATATAGTCGTAAGTAAATGTTGACTTTTTACTTACAATTGTTATAGTTGTAAGTAAATGTGAACTTTTTACTTACAATTTTAGATTCTTTACTTACAACTGCTATAGTTGTAAGTAAATGTGAACTTTTTACTTACAATTTTAGATTCTTTACTTACAACTGCTATAGTCGTAAGTAAATGTGGATCTTTTACTTACAATTATAGATTTGTTATTAAAAATCTCGTCATCAAAAGCCCATTTTTTTGTAGTGACGTCTATGGTCTCCATCTTCATCATTCTTCCCTTGTTGACAAAAATTCGTCCTCGAATTTTCGTACCCTCGCGCGTCTTCTCGGCTTTGACGATGAAATCATCACAACTACTCTCTACGTGCTTGAGAAGATAAAATAGTTTATTATTCTGACTAGAAAAGTCATGCAAATATCCATCAACGCATATGCCGTCATTGGTTGCAAATTTGAGTAATTTTGCCTTTGCAATGAGGTCAAGGGAGTCATTGTTAACGTCGACATCACGAACCACCTCTTCAAGCTCTTGAGAAACTTCAAACAATGAAACCACTTCAATGACTAAACCGTCCTCTCCAAAGACTAACTTGTCCTCCACGATGTCGTACCCATCACTGTCAAACTTTGGCTCTTCGTCAAAGTTTTCAAAGTCCTCCTCAAAGAAGATTGGATCTATTCGTCGCGCGTCGCCTTAAAGAAAAAGAACCACATCTATTTCTTCCTCGGATATAAATTCCTCCTCATCAGAATAGGAATATTCCAATTCTCGTTCCTTACCAAAGCCAAACTCCACCCTTAGTTGCATGATTCATCCAAATCACACGTGACGATGGCTCTGATACCACTTGACGCAGCAGGGATCTTCTAAATTGATTATTCGACACTACGAATAAAACAACCTAGGGCTAAAGGGAATTAACACGAAATTCTCAAGAAAAGAAATTCAATTCTTTATTAAAATCAATAAAAATCCCCCTAAAACTATTACATATGTAGCCTATATATAAGATTGTAAAATAATAAAACTCCTAATTCTAATAGAATACCAAAAGACACAACAACTGTAATTCTATTAAAACTCTTACTACCACTAATTCCTATTTAGACTCTAACTTTGACATAAAAGGACACATAACTTGTAATCCAACTAAACAAAACCATCTTATCTAATAAATAAAAAAATACTAATCTAACACAAATTCTAATTTGCATCAGTTTTGGTCTTACTGTATCTGTGTACTGTAGTGTTCTAGACGTTTGTCAAGAGAAGAGACACTGCTTGTCAAATTGTTCCATTATTACAGTCGCAGTTCTCAAAATCAACTCTATGGCAGTTGAATGTTTTGATAAAAAATTAGGATCAGTGAATCAATGTGTTTTTTTGTCAAGGTAATTAATTGTATGTCTTGTCCTGTTCTACCGAATGTATTAAACCATAATGATAAATGAAATTTCTATTTTATTTTTTAAAAAATAGATAAATCTCGTTTTCCCTTAAAAATCAGTTGCCCAATCCCTCCTATACCCCCTATATGATAAGTATATTATTTTAATTGTACATGCATTTTCTTAAGTACTATGTGTATTTGTAGCCTTGAAATTTAGATATAGGTTTCCCCTCTAAATGCTTAGTCTGGCTCAGCCAATGATTGAGATTAATGCTAAAATGACTGCACTATATCATAATAGAAAGCATGACAACTGATGTGGCAACCTGGTTAGGTTACCAGAACAGTAGGGACAAAGGCGGGATTGTTTGAGTTAAATGCACGATCTCGATTTCGATTCCTCACTGTGTCAAGAGCGATTGGGCCATTAGGGCGGTCCCCGTTGATTACACCTAATGGAGAGGCGTCAGGGCCCTATGGGATTAGTATCACCCGAGGAGTCGGGATATCCACTGTTATCATAAAAAAAGACTAATGTGGCTTTTGGGCCCCGCATCAAAATCTAATGAAATGATACACACAACACCCCATTTTGATGTAGGGCCCACGTGCGACAATCAGCCGTGGTGAATTTTATTATGACATCGTGTTCTCATTCAAGCATTTACCGTTATTATTTGTTGTGTATTCCACACAATCTCCAACCCTAGCTTTTTTTTATTGTCAGGAATCTAGCTAGCTTTGTTCTTTGCTTTTTTTTTGAGGTCAAGTTATCAATTTTCATTACTAAATTGAGTCGATTACATCCGCTGATATGAGTGCATCTAATTAAAGTCGTGACATTAATTATGAGCTATTTGAGCCAAATTATGAGCCAAATTACTCAATTTGGCTTAATTTTCATTACTCAATTTTCAATTATTTTCATTACTCAATTTTCATACCAAATATACAATGTGGTGTACATTTTTTCTATTTGAGCCAAATTATGAGCTACCTTATTTGCACTTCTCCTAGCAAATTGTACCTTCCACGAACCGTGACTTTTAAGCACTAATTAAAGTCGTCAAGTAAACATCCATATTATGAGCTAGCTTGGCTCTTTTACCTTCAATAGACATCATTAATATTTCTTTTTTTACAAAAAATGAAGTTTTCTCATTTAGTATTTCCGTTAATACAAAAAATTATAGTAGCAAAAATCATTAATACAAGAGCATTGTTATTTATTTTGGTAATTTAATTTAATTTTTAATGAGAAATTTTACTTACTTTTTGGTAAAAATAATATACAAATAAACGACTTAACCTTTGATACATAAACATTTCAAAAAATAACTGCAAAATTAATGTTATATATAGTCAAAAAATTGGTCTTCACCGTATATAATGAACAATTATTTATGATAGCTGAAACTATAATGCTACTTGTTGGCATTTTCCATATTATATTTATTTTTATCATATACTTTCGTTAATTTAATTAAAATTAGTAACCCAAACGTGTTTTTGTAGATTATACTATCAAGAAAACCAGATGTGAGATCCATTGATTGGCGCCTAATAATAGCGAGCTACATAAGTTTCGGGTTAGGCACTTTAGGAGTGACTAAACTAAGATCTGCACAATGTATTTAGAGAATTGCATACACTCTTATTATGAGGTTCTCCACTGTGACATGAAAAAGAATCGCATGTATTTTACGACCACTTAGAAGTGATAAATCCCTATATCCGCACTGTGTGAATCTAATTAAATTAAGTTCTCATATAGTTGAGACTTCCTGCATTTCCCTTACGACTTTTGACTACACTAATTCAATTAACACTATAATGGAATGAGGATAAGTTGTACATGATACAAAGGATGTCTTGAGGAAATTGAAATATAGTTTGACTACAATAGTTGCTTAATTATACTTGGAATATGGAAAAGTTGAAGGTAAATTCAATATTTTATCCAAGTAGTTATCTATTGACACAATGAAGTAAGGGATTGTAGTAAATACATTTGATATAATTTAGAGGAACTAATATGAAACAAGGGTGTTGGTAAGAGTACCAAACTATTGTAAGGCATTAACTGATAATGAAAAGTTGAGAATATGTACTTCAAATGATGAATGGAATTAATTGCAAGAATAAGTCTTAGAGGAAAGACTTGAAAAATGATAAGATAGGGATGATGATCCCAGTATTAGTATAAATTTAGTTGATTGGATAGAACGTACAAGTTCATTCATTCATTGAGGGGTTTTGAAGTATAGTTGTATCATGTACAAGGGTATGAATGTCGTTTAGTATTACTAAGATTAGAATATCTTAGAGGAATTACTAAATGATATATGAAAGTTTTGGAAACTCAGTGAAACCGGTCGAGTGTGATTTAAGGAAAGATTCAAACAATGAGAGTTTGAAGAGTATAATTTTGCCAGAGTGAAATAAATCGGAGATGTAATTAGTCACCAGAATGTGAAAGATGATATATTCACTCTGAGGAATTACTCATATAAAGTGATTGACGATGATTAATACTTGAATGAAAGAAAAGGGCATGAGTTTTAATTATAATACGAACTTCTCAGTATTATCTCATCAGAGAGATAGATAAAATTGATGAATAAGAGAAGTCATGTGCATGCATATAATCAATTGAGAGGTTGCAATTGATAATTACCTGTCATTTCTTTGAAGTTCAGAATGAGACTGAACTCAGTAAATGAATGAATCAATAGTGATGGGATTGATTAAGAAATATAATTGGAACTACTCAATGTGTTAGAGATTGATTATGAATGAGTAGTGTCTATATTAGATGTTTTAATAGAAATTGTGCTGGACGTATTAAATTTTGAAATGAAAATTTAATTCAGGTAGAAAGTTAGGCAAGAATGATTTTGAATATCTCAGGAATCTCTTTATATTATTGATATATGTGATGCCATATCATATTTGGATGTATGAACGAATTATAAATGGGTTGATGATTATATATATAGAGATTATAAAGAGATATGAGACAGATTCAGTATGTGATATTGAGTTGTGAAACCTAAAGAGTTAGGTAGATTCTTGTCTATACCTGATAAGAGAAACGAAATACGATTATAAATTTTGTAATGTGAAATAGACGTCAGCATAATGAATTATAGTTGATGAGGGAATCTAGTCTGTAAGATTCTTGTCAGTGAAAGCATATGTTATGCTCGAAAGGATTGAGCAAAATAGTTGTATGGGAGATGAAAGATGGTAGAATATTAAAAATATTTCGGATAGAGATCCGAGACTTGCTTCCACTAAGGGAAGAAGTTATTGATATAAAATGAAAACCAGTCTCAATCTCGATACAATATATTTCCTTCGTGTTGACAAAGAGATTGTGTTATTAATCATAATTCAATGAATATGATTGAGCTTGTGTCTCACCATGATAATCACTGAAAGAATTGATTTATATGTGTGAGTTCTTTAATGATTTTAGTAATACGAGGGGTTACAGAATGAAGTATGTTCTTTCTTATCCTACCATGGGGGTGAGAGATAAGAATGGGAGACATACTACTAGAGTGAATAAAGTAATAAAGAACTACACAGAAGAAATAGAGCAGACTAGGTAAAGTATAACTATAATATAAAGGAAACAAATAATATAAGGATAAAGTTGTAGTGTATAGATTAACGAAATCTATAAGTTTCAAACAAGTATCGAAAGAAAATGATGAGAATGTTGTGTGGTTGACCTTGCCATTCACCGATGGATGGAATGGAGGTAAGAGACACACTTATGTTGACCTTGCTTTTCATTTGTGGTGGACAGAGGTAGGAGATATGATGCACACATATGTTGACCTTGCTGTTCATTTGTGGTAGACAGAGGTAGGAAACATGATGATTGTCGACCTTGCTGTTCAGTCATGGGATGAATGAAGGTAGGAGACACGATACTGTCGATCCTTGGTGGACTCATCAATGCTTGAGCTACAACAATCCTTAAGAAAAAGAGAA
The DNA here is from genome assembly GCA_039657345.1 of Stephania japonica. Lineage (NCBI taxonomy): Eukaryota > Viridiplantae > Streptophyta > Magnoliopsida > Ranunculales > Menispermaceae > Stephania > Stephania japonica. Next base: position 26,436,200 of record CM077558.1, on the reverse strand, counting down.
AACATGACAAATATTATAGGTTATTGGAGGTACCAAAAAATAAATGGGATCTTTTGGGAATCTCACCAATGAACGGGCTAAGAGATTCGGATTAAGTGAAATTAACGGAATAGTGTAATTCATATTTTATTAAACTGAAAGAGAACAATGAAAGTTGAGATAAGCTTGGTGCTTCTATTATGATGGTGCAATTACATATACTAGACAAGCGAGGAATGGAAATTATAATAGAATAATGAACCCCATTACTCTTCAAAATTATTGGTGACTTGTACGTACCCTTAATTTCGAGGAGGAAATTGTTGCTAAATTGGAGAGACTGTAACGACTCGTTACTTTAAGCAGGTGATTAGTGTTAATCCAAATAATAATTAATCCGAGTTAGGCTCGTGATTACGCCCGAATCATCACGATTAACGCGTGTGTGGAATTGCGTGACGTATTGTGTTTGTTTTGTGTGTACTAGTATGTATAAATAAATAATCGAACCAATGATGAGACGCCTAATACCATATGTGGGTTATGTGGATATACATGAGACGCGAGATAGCGTTGATGTCCGATTGTACTTGTTGGAGTAAATTACGTATATATAGGCATAAATATATATTTATATATTATGGGTATATATAAATATATATTAAAATGGAAAATTAATAAATAAAGAGTGAATGGTCAGGCGCAGAGTGATACGCGAGGTAATGAGTGACACGCGTAGGATGTACGGTGGTGTGCACACCCGAGAGTTCTCATTGGCGTGCCAACTAGAATTTTAGGCGCAATATATCTATATATATTTATATATAAATTAGTATATATAAATATATATAATAAATCAAAAAAATGTAAAATTACCATTAAGGGTAGTGAAGTTGTTAAAGATGACATAAAATTGGAAGGGCATTTTGGTCTTTTCCCTCCAATCAACCGCCTTCTTCTTCGATAAGATGAGAACAGAGAGAGAGAGAGAGAGCCGAGAGGATGAGGAGGAAGAAGGAGACGGTAACGAAGGGGAGCTCGGGGAGATCGTGTGGTCGAGTCGCCGAGGTAAGCTTGCTATTGTTGTTCTTGTGGTCATTGGTTGTTGTTGAAGTATTGTTGATATAGTGAGTGATGATAAGCTCGGCCATGGTGGAGCCATGGCCGAGAATCGAAATCAATCTGAGGGTGGAGACGACAACGGAGTAGTCTCCCTTGCCAAACCGAGTTGGGGTTGGGGTTGGGGTTGGGAGCTAACCCCAATCAAAGAAGGAGAAAAAAAAAACAGAAGCAAACATGCTGCTCTGTTCGTGAGAGGTGGGGAATGACCCCTGAACTGGGTCGGTTCGGCCCAGTTCAGGGGCAGATAAATATAAAAAAAAAGAAAAGAAAATTCAAAAAAATAGGAAAAAATATGAAAAAATAGTATTTTGACCAAACAAATAGAAATTGAGGAATTTTCAATAGAAAATGTGAAATTCAAAAGTCGGAGGAGACTTTATACCGGGGTTTTACCTCGAAAAGCGTGAAATGGTAAAAATAGGTTAGAAATTGGGTCTTGAGATTCCGAATTCGAATGAGACTAGTTTAGGAATGTTAGTAAATAAGTATGGGACTTAAGTTGATGACAATTGGTCTATTTTAGGTAATGGACCGATGTGGAATGGTTTGAGGACTCCGAGGAGTCGTACAAGTCGGTAAAACATAGAAAGCTCAAGACAAGTAAGTGGAACTCGTAGTTTTTATCAATTATGCAATGTAAATTTGTATTATTAGAGCACGTAGTGTTCAGGACTGGGGATGGGGCAATGTACCATGATTTGGTTTTGTTTTACACATTGTTTTGAAATGAAGAATGAATTCGGAAAGAGGTTTGACGGGATGGATCGGCCTGGGGTTTGGAACTGTGGTGGAGTTGCTAACCATCACCTCGCCCCCAGTGACTTGGGAATTATCCCAAACAATGCATTCCATTTGAGTTGGCAACTCATCAGTCATAAACCAATCAGATGAGCAGTGATTAGTTTAGTGATGATGAGGGAGTGCGACTCTATGTTTTATGAGTTGGTAGCACATTGACAAGAACTGGTTAAATGCCTAGTGATTAATTCTTGAAAATGTGAGAGAGCGACTCAATGTAGATACTGAAATTAAAAGTACAAATCATGGGTACATTGCAATAGACCAATGAACTTGCCTTTGTTTATGTATTGATTATATTGATTCAAATGTCCTTTAAATATGCATTTGTTGCACATTGCTATATATTATCTCTTTATAGTAATTGATAATTGATAGTCTGTATGTGAGTTGCTTACTAAGCACGTAGGAGCTCACCCACAATAACATTTCTAAGTATGAATGTACGTTAGGACTTGAAACTCAGGAAAAGGAGAAGACCAGGGGTTTAGTATCTTCTCTACAGTGCGATGAGTTTTCTATTATATATATATTGTGTTGCTTTATGATTTTGCAAATAATTAGGGTGGGAATACGAGCTCAATACCGATGTTAATGCCGATATTGCATATCTTGTGTTTTATAGAAAAAGTTTTAAATTTTTGCTGTGTTTGATTTATTTTGTCCTTTAATATCAAGATATACAGGTTGTTGTCAGGAATTAGTAAAAGGCTGTTGGCTCTAATTAGGTCCGATCTGGTTTATTAGGGCTTAATTAGGGTTTCAGGCTGGACATTCTCTAATTGAAATTAGGGGTTGTTAGAACTAAGGCTACACTGGAGGCGAGGCAGGCCATTGAGTTTCAGAGGCATCAACCCGAGAAGTTCTACGGGGGTATGGATCTTGAGGCAGCAGAGATCTCCTTGAGGAGCTACGAGAAGATTCATGACATCCTTGCTACGCCGGCCCACATGCAGCCGAGTATTTCATCCGCCTCACTATTCGAAAATGCAGATGTTTGGTGGCGTACTACAGTGGCCAAGAAGGGGAAGCCCTGAGATTGGGCTGAGTTTAAGGGGAGGTTCGAGCATAAGTACATTCCTTCTACGGTTCGTAACTTGAAGAGGACCGAGTTTTAGAATATCCAACAGAGGGTTGATGAGTCTGTGATGCAGTACATGGACTAATATTTATGACTTATGGAGTATGCTTGTGGAGCACCAGATACTGACGCCGACCAGGTGTATTATTTTGTGCATGGGCTACTCGATTCGATATGTTTGATGGTGGTGACGACGGCTCCGAGCACACTACAAGCGGCGTATGAGAAAGCTATGGCCAGTGAAGGCTTCATTAGTACACGTATTGGGGCACGGGCTACTTCCTCGACACCTTCCCAGTCGGGGAGGCCTTTAGTGGATGGTAGGAGGAAGAAGAGATTCAGGCAATGGTCGTAGAGAGACCGAGCTTAGAGTGTAGCATCTTGTATCATCTCCACCCACCGCAGTAGTTGTACCATCCGCCCCGGCACAGAGCTATGCTAGTGTTCAACCACTGTAGACTTAGTCCAGACAGAACAGATAGCAGCACCAGAGTACTGAGGGCAGGGGCGGCGGTCACGAGTAGAGATACTAACAGGGACAACGATGCGATCCGAGCTAGGGATAGAGTTCTGGTCAAGCACCGAGGCAGGGACAAC